>VOPJ01005857.1:0-56431 GCA_014673585.1 Semibalanus balanoides
ACAGCGGCAGGTTGTCCGGCGGTTGACTGGGAGGGGCGGGGAGGGAGCATCCGGTGACGTCACGTCACCTGACCGTGTCAGCCCAGCCGAGTGCAGCGGCAAGGACGTGTAGCTGCAGGGGCGCAGCCACGGCACTTCCCACTGAGTGGGGACGCCGGTGGTGGCTGGCTGGTCTGCCGTCTGGTCTGGTCTGGTCTGGTCTGGTCTGGTCTGGTCTGGTCTGGTCTGGTCTGCCGTCTGGTCTGTCGGTTTCGCGCCTGCAGATCAACGACGCCGCTACTCGTGCCGGCACGGAGAGGCACAGCCCGGCCGGCGGCCACATCTGGCGGGATGTGAGCCACGCTCGGGACACTGAGAACAAACTCTTACCTTCCAGTCAGCACGGAGCCCCACTGAGCACAATCAGACTCACGCCCACCAGCCAGCACTGACCGGTCGTGACCATTCACCTTCCGAGCAGGCTGCCACGGCCGGATAACGTGGTCCGATCCGTGTCAGTGGTCTGATCCCATGTCAGCACCACCAGGGCTGAATATTGCCACGAAAGCTGGCTAATGGCTTCACATGGTGGCATTATTTAAAACGTCTGTCGAAAAACAACACATATTAAGTATGGATACACAAGTATCAAATTTTCTGAGCACCTCAGTTTCGCTTGCTCATTTGTGTTGTTTTTAATCACATATTCAAAAGTCCGCATTGTATAGCAGCTTATAATTACTTTTTCACCTTCTGGACACCTCTGTCCTCTGCTGGCGTCAGTTAACAGTGTCTGCGTCAGTCTGTGGCATCAGTCTGCAGTGCCGACGTCAGTTTACAGTGCCGGCATCAGTCTGCAGTGGCCGGCTATATCAGGTGGCGGTGGCCGGCGCCGGTCTGCAGTGGCCGGCTAGATCAGGTGGCGGTGGCCGGCGGCGGTCGGCGGTACAACAGAAGCGCCACTTCCACTGGCGCCACGCCCCCGCCCAGAAACAGGCGGTCCGGTCCGTCCGGTTCCGTTCCGGTCCGGTCCGGTCCGTCCGGTCCGGTCCGGTCCGGTCCGGTCCGGTCCGGTCCGGTCCCGGTCCGGTCCGGACCGCGGCGTGCTGCGATATCAGAGCAGCGTGTTACCAGCCGGGGCTGTGCCACTTGCTGTTAGGAAAAGCCGCCGCCGTGCAGACGGGCTACTCAGCGGCGCGGGCAGAGAGAGATGCACGAGGCCGACAATGAGCTCCGTGAGTCGGAGCAGATGAGGCCCGCGAGCTGCTGAGCTGCTGAGAGAGCTTCCACAGCTGACTCAGGCTGGGCGGCGAGGCCGAGCTGCAGGTTCCGGGACCAGTCTCAGCGGGAGCTGGGTTACGGGACCGGTCTCAGCAGGATCAGGCTAAGAGTGTCGTCGTTGAGTAAGGGGGTACTACGTCATCGTCTTGTTTGTGACGTCAAAGTTGAGATGGGAATGTCGACAGAGACGGGAGTCGCGATGAGTAGTTAAGTTTCTTGCTCGAGTCTGTTGAATGTTGATATTTGTATATTCTCTTTTGGTGGAAGTTCAAAGCAATTGAGTGCATTGCCCAATGTGTAGGTATGTGCCGTATTATGAGCACGCTCGCTCCATCGATATAGGTAGAGGAAACTCCGCGTGGGAGGGATAGTCTGAACTGGTTCATTGCCCCGTCACTGAAGGCCGAGTGAGGGTGTGAGAGGCTCACTCATTGTTCCCACCCTGGGAGCGCTGTTGACCGGCAGTAGAGTGACGGGATCCTCGGGAGACTGGCAGTGTCAGGCGACACTGAACGGTGGGACCTGGACGGTGAGACCTGAACGGTGGGACCTGGACGGTGAGGCCTGGACGGTGGGACCTGGACGGTGGGACCTGGACGGTGGGACCTGGACGGTGGGACCTGGGCGGTGGGACCTGGACGGTGGGACCTGGACGGTGGGACATGGACGGTGGGACCTGGACGGCGGGACCTGGGACGGTGGGACGGTGGGACCTGGACGGTGGGATCTGGACGGTGGGACCTGGACGGTGGGACCTAGACGGTGGAACCTGAGTCCTGACAGGTGGAACCTGGACGGTGGGACCTGTCAGGTGGGACCTGGACGGTGGGACCTGAATGGTGGGACCTGGCAGTTGGGACCTGGCAGGTGGGACCTTGCAGCGTCAGGCGCCAGTGAGCGGTGGGACCGCAGTGGGACCAGGTGTGCCGCTCTCCTGTCGCGTGCCGCCGCCCCGGAAGGGCCGGAATAGCGCGACACGCCCATCGCCGGCGTCACGGGCGGCGTCACAGCGGCGTCACATAATCACGGTGGCCACTGTGGGAAGCGGGCCGGCCGCCGCCGCCACCACATACCAGAGGCGGCACCAGGCGACTCCAAGGGAGGGGGTCCCGACCAGAGGCGACACCAGGCGACTCACATGGAGCGGATCCAGACCAGAGGTGTCACGAGGAGATGGCCGCAGCCAGGGGCTGGAGGTCACTGCAGCCGGAAGGAGGGGCCGCAGGTCACCGTGGTCGCGGTCGTCACGTTCGGCCGACACGAGTGATGCCGTGTTTCGCCATTGTGCCGCTTTCCTAACGTCGCCACCGTGACCGGCACAAGGCACGCTCGTCACCGACGGCGGCTGTCCCGCGGCGCTGCAGACTGCCGCGCCACTCCGAGACGAACGTGGCGCGCTGGATACGAACGTGGCGCGCTGGAGACGAGAGTGGCATGCTGGAGACAAGCGTGACGCGCTGGAGACGAGCGTGACGCGCTGGAGACGAGCGTGACGCGCTGGAGACGAGCGTGGGGCGCTGGAGACGAACGTGACGCGCTGGAGACGAGCGTAACGCGCTGGAGACGAGCGTGACGCGCTGGAGACGAGCGTGGCGCGCTGGAGACAAGCGTGGGGCGCTGGAGACGAGCGTAGCATGCTGGAGACGAGCGTGACGCGCTGTATACGAGAGTAGCATGCTGGAGACGAGCGTGACGCACTGGAGACAAACGTGACGCGCTGCAGGGTGCCGCAGTGACGTCTGCCGGCCGGCCGCTTGGTCAGTCGAGTCTGTCTGACCTGGTTCGCTCGTCTCAGCCCACGCCTGCTGCCGTCACATCACGCCATTGTAAAGGCTGAATGAACTGACGCTGTCGGTAATCACTGTACGTTGTGGATCAGGCTGCATCTGCTCTGTATACGACGCTCTGTATATTCTCTGCAGGCCGAGAGAATCGGTGTGTGATTTAGAAACGCCGTCGTCGGCGGGGTCGTTGCGCCACTTGTTCGGTCAGGACCGGGCCACCGCCGGCGCCGGTCGGTTTTTACATCAGTCGCGCGAGCTGATGGGTTTCGCATCGTTAGCCAGCCACATTAACCACGTCTGGGGGCGTCTCGATCCGTCCCAGCATCAATATCACGAAGCAACTCATGCAATCAACGTCCGCGTTGAGTGTTGACTATTCTATAAAAAAGGAACATGAGGGTGTCATGATCAGTCTTTTGCAATATTGTTTTCATACATCTTCATAATGTAAATATAGTATCCCATGGACATTCAATACTACGCCTAGGTAGTAGATATGCAAAATAGCTATTGTTATCCTTCTTGGCTTCACAACCATACGCACCCCACTGTACTGTGCCGACCGTTACACCATCACCCGTACACCGCCCACCCGTTACACCGCCACCCCGTACACCGACAACCCGTACACCGCCCCCGACAACCCGCCACCCGTACACCGCCACCCGTACACCGCCACCCGTACACCGCCACCCGTCAACACCACACCGTACACGCCACCCGTACACCGCCACCCGTACACCGCCACCCGTAACACCACCACCCGTACACCGCCACCGGTACACCACCACCCGTACACCGCCCCCGTACCACCACCACCCGTACACCGCCACCCGTACACCTCACCCGTACACCACCACCCTTACACCGCCACCCGTACACCGCCACCCCTACACCAATCACCCGTAACACGCCACCCGTACACCACCACCCTACACCGCCACCCGTACACCGGCCACCCGTACACCGCCACCCGTACACACCACCGTACACCGCCACCCGTACACCGCCACACCCGTAAAACCCACCCCCCCCCGGCCCACCCGTACTACACCACCACCCGTACACTCATACCCGTACACCGCCACCGTGCACCACCCACCCGTACACTGACGCCAACCCGGACACCACCACCCGTATACACTCGCCACCCGATAACCACCGCCACCCGTACACCGCCACCCGTACACACCACCCGTACACCATCACCCGTAACCCGCCACCCGCTGCACCACCACCCGTACACCGCACCCGTACACCGCCACCCGTACACCGCCACCCGTACCACCCACCACCCGTACACCGCCACCCGTACACCGCCACCCGTACACCGCCACCGTACACCGCCACCCGTACACCGCCACCCGTACACCATCACCCGTGCACCCATATTGCACCCCCGGGCAGAGTTTAGGCGGACTGGTTTGGACAGCAGGTCACCTCTGCAGCCGTTCTGTGACCGTAATGCAGACCGGATTGCTGTTACCTTGCCGATGACCTCCCCACCTCGTGGTCTGACGTTGCCACATCGCGTGCGTACGCTGTGTTGCCATGGTTACGACACGACTCGTGACCTTGTGTGGCCGACGGCCGCAGCGCGTGTTTGGTAACGGAGCAGGTAACCTCGCAGTTGAGCCGTCCCGCTAGTATCGCCGCCGCCGCCGCTAGCTCTTGACCGCGGCCAGGTGACGCAAACGGCGCTGTGGCGGCGATGCAGCGACGCAGACGGCGCAGCTGAGAAAATTGTGACGCAGTCCAACCGCAAGGCGGTGGGACGCCTCGTGCGACACGAGCACGATTTTCCCACGTTGGCGAGCGTTCGGACGGGGTTTTTCGTGTGTAACGCTGGTGGTTTGTTCTGGTGCAATCCCGGGCGATGGGTCCAGGACGTCAGCGGAAGGTGATCGGTCACCTGGTCAGTCACCTGACATGTGTGATCCACTCTGATCTGAGCCTCTCACCGCCAGCGGCCGGTCACGGGACTGTGTTTCACCGGGACCCGCCGCCTCGCTGTCATGTGACCGTTTCCATGCGCAGACTCTTCACCACTGGCACACCCGCTCGCAAACTCGGGTGTCGTGCAGATTGCACAGCTGATTTCGGCCCGCTCTCAGATCAGTCCCGGGTGTGCCGCCACCAGCACCCCCTGCCCTTCTCAGGCCCTCTCCGTGAGCGTCGAGTGACCTCTGTTCTCCTCCACAGCTGGACTGCAACCTCATCTGTGTGCATTGGGACAAGGGCGCGGCCACGCCGAACTACATGCGGGCGGCGGTCAACACGCGGCTGGTCGGCAGACAGGTGGCGCTGCTCATCAAACAGCTGGTGAACAGGTGAGCAGGCGCAGGTCAACAGCAGGTCAACAGCAGGGCAACTGCAGGGCAACTCAGGTCACACGGGTCACACGTGGCATGTCTCGGAGGTGAACACAGGTCAACTCAAGTCAACTTAGGCCACACCGTCCACACGAGTTCTTGTGTCACAGGTCAACTCAGGTTAACTCAGGTCACAAGGGTCCAAGTGGGTACAATGCAGGTCACTTGTCACAGAGATGGTAAGTCACGCGGTATGACAGGTCACTAAGGACGCGCCACAAATCACAGGTCACTTAACAGTAGGTTACTCAGGACGGACCACAGATCACAAGACTCGGGCTACAGACCACATGTCATGACGTCTGATCTGAGTACACAGTCACTGGAGGGCCGTTCCAGGCGACCCGGATGTCCCTCTAACCGGACATCTCGCTGCTGTCGAATGGCCTTCACGTCCCATGTCGAAACCAGCATCCATACACATGAACACCAACACGACTTGATGTGGCAGGGCGGATCGGGACTGCAGCGACAGTGACAGATCCGTGCCGGGGCGGGAGAGACTGTAGCGACAGTGCCGTGCCGGGGCGGACGGGACTGTAGCGACAGTGACATAAATGGTTTCCAGTGACAAGCGAAAAAATACTGGCGAGGGTAGAATCTCCCCCCAGCACGGAATAGGGTTAAGTACCTATACCTTAAAGAACAAGGAAATGACGCAATAACATAGGGTTACAAATAACATGTAATTTGAGCTAACATATTAAATTTCATATCCTTTGGAACGAATTCAGCCAACAAAATCAAGCCCTTCTGCTTTCTTTGGGGGACGTCCCCTTGATTTTGTTAGCTTGGGGACACGTCTCCCCTCCCCCTGCTTTCGACACCCATGAGTCTGCAGTCTGCACAATAAAGCACCGAGGATTAGAGACTACATAGTAATTCACGCAACGGGAGCGCCAACCCCTGGAGACTGCAGTAGCTCACACAGCAGTAACACCAAGAGCTGGGAGACTGCAGTAGTGTACACAGCAGTAGCACCAAACCTTGGAGACTGCAGTATCACACACAGCAGTAGCACCATGTACTGACGACTGCAGCAGCACGCACAATAGTAACACCACGGCCTGGAGACTGCAGATGCGCACACAACAGCACCACCAAGAACTGGAGAATGCGGTAGCCCGCACAACATCTACTTAGTAGTATCAACCGCTGGCGACTGCAATAACGTACACCAATAAAACACCAAGGAAAAGGCAACATCACTGGCAATTGTAATTGTAATTAGTAGGTACACATTCTAGTGGTACAAAGACTGTGGTATGTTTTGCATCCAAATTTTCAGGGACAGTGACCGAGTATTTGCTAATAAATCAGCCTCTGAGGACCATGGCTAGGGTCGGGCCACTCATGAGTAGCATTTTCACACAAATTGACGGAAGATCTCGCGTGCATTTCGCACCCGCTCGGTGATTAGCCTAGTGTACCATCTACGCTGGTAAAATTGGTTTCTTTGCGCGGTTCCTTTCCACGGAATGTAGAGCAGAGACACAATCCAGGAAGTGTTACTCTTTGACGCTCTGTTGCGTTCATGCCTAGTACTAGCGTTGCAGAGCCTGCCGTCGGTGGTGTCGCAACGCTCGCATTCACGCATCCAACTTAACTAACGCCCGTGTCACGAACCGCTTGTGAAACAATGCTGCAGTGGTCACGGTTTGTTAGCAGCTGCTGCAGCACCAGCTGCTGTGTGCAGCGGAGCGCGTGTTCCGCGCGTCTCTAACACCGGGGCAGCTGGTCACCGGGTGTCCTCGGTGTGTCGCTCCGTGACCCCGTGCCAGCTCCGCGACCGTGCCGTGAGCCCATGCCGAGACTCCGTACCAGCTCCGTGACTCCGTACAAGCTCCGTGACCCCGTGCCGTGACCCAGTACCAGCTCTGTGACCCCGTGCCGTGACCCCGTGCCAGCTCCGTGACCCGTGTTCGGTGATGACGCTGACACGGCGTCCTCGGTCGGCAGGCACGAGGCTTCTCTGGACGACATCCACCTGATCGGCTTCTCTCTGGGAGCCCACGTGTCCGGCTTCGCAGGACAGGAGCTGGAGGGCAACATCAGCCGCATCACAGGTCAGCTGGGGTGACATCAGTCACATCACAGGTCAGCTGGGGTGACATTAGTCACCATTCCCACCACTCCCTCGCCCCCCGTTTCGGTGACATCGAGTTCACATGACACAGGTCAGACTGAGGTTGTACTATTCAGTTTCTCAAACATCCACATATGGTCCAGCTCTGATGGTGATCATCAGTCACATCACAGGTCAGCTGGGGTGACATTAGTCACATCACAGGTCAGCTGGGGTGACATCAGTCACATCACTGGTCAGCTGGGAGGTAACATTAACCGCATCCAGATCAGCATTTACAATTTGCCTTGTGCGAATTATTTTGAATAAACACATTAACCCGCCATTGACTGGGGAAGGGGGACAACGCCCCTGACAAACATTCGCAATAGCTCAAAAACCAATAGCGCTATCAACGTGAAACTTTTGGTATCTTCTTCTCCGTCAATTTTACGTCTTCTGTGCAAAATAGCAGCAGTTTTGCTATTTTTCGACATAAAGCGAATCAAGAGACGTTACCATACAAGAGTTTGACAAATACAAATCAGCTAGATTGTAACAGATCGTACAAAGTCTTTATCGTCAGAAGAATGCAAGACAATTCAAACATAGATTGCAGGAGCTACAAAATGCATATCTCGGAATTTTCACAAAACTTTTGACACCATTTTTGTTACAAAATGCATATCTCGGAATTTTCACAAAACTTTTAACAACATTTTTGTTATATTTCCCGTAAAATATAAATTGTCAAAAATATATTAAAAAATAAAAATAATAAAATCACATAAAACCATCAAAACAAATATCAAAACAATGTTAGGTGCATACAATTTTTGGCGGACTTATGGCTCCTAAACTATGAGTAACTCATGACGAATTTGTGAAATTAAGGTTTTTGTTTTGTATGACCATCTACGAAAAAAATAGCACTGCTCTTCTGAGGCAAAACTAGTCCGGACACATGCCTTTTTATTGCATTTACGAATTTCGCATTTCGACCTCATGTAACCTGTCCTTGACCTAAGCTTGACATTAACTTCACTTAAATGAGGTTAAATGGTAACATGACTATCACTATTTTGTATACGTGTAAAATAATCCATAAATCAAAAGTAACATGTTTTTTTATCGATATTTTCCGCATAATGACCTATTTGTGTCCTGATCTTGACCTTTGCAAACAATCTGAGTTAAGCTCATGCGGGATTAGTATTATATCCTTATTCCTGGAGAGGAATTTGAGTGATAATGGTTGTGATCCAACTCATTGTATGAAAAGTAGTAACTCGCGGGATTACTTATCTACAATAATTTAACGTCGACTATAATGAACCATAACATAAACCGAACTGACCCAGTAAAACCATTGACATGTAACCCTGGGCAGGGTTTGACAGAATTCTCGGAGTGGTGATTTTAGATGCTGTACCATTTCGAGAGCTTCTTTCAACCGCCATCGGTTGAGCGCTTCACTGCAGATCATTGGTTTCAGATCTATATAATTTCTTGTCCCTCACCTGGCAATTGGCATTCCCCGCTTGAGGGACCCCAGTCAAATGGGCGGTAAACGGAGCTCCAGGAAGGAGATGAAAACGTAGGGCCTGTAAAGTAGTTAAGGCTGTTTTCTTGCGCCCTAGCAAAAAATTAAAGGCACTAGACTCCAACGGCTCTGCCACACAGGAGTATGTGGGCGGCCCACACAAAAGTCATTAGGCACAGAAGGGTCGAAGGTGGCAGGGTAGTCTTCAACCTGCACCAATGTATGGCAGGAGTTGACGCCCCTACCAAGATAGGCTGCCCTGCAAGAACCCATTTTCGTCTGCTTTTTGACCTTCCGCTGACAAATATCCCGGGTTTTTCGGAGCGTCTAATCATTTGGCAAGAGATCGTGTGTTATTGCATTGGGTAACGGCCGTAGACATTGACCCATTTAAGGTCCTCCAGGCTGACGTCAAATTAAACAGCTTTTGATCGTCAGTTAGTAAAAGTGGAACAGACCTTTGAGCCGGAGGCCGTCTGAAGCTGGACCGGTGGTCTGTGGATGGGGTAACACCGCCAGCGAAAGCTGCTAGTGGCCGCCGTGGTACGGCGCGGCTTCAGCCCGGGGTTAGCCCGGGGTAGGCCGGGGTCGGGCAGGGGTTGGGCTGGGGTTGGGCCGTGGTTGGGCCGGGGCTGGGCTGGGGTTGGGCAGGGCCGGGCAGAGAGACAGGGAGGCGGTGGGTCGCCGAGCTGGGTTGCAGCGCGGCGGTCCAACAGCCTTGGCTCCTCCTCCGCCGGCCGCCGTCACCACAGCTGGGGCCCCGGTGATGACACACTCACACACACACATACCGCACATGCTGACGCAGACAAGGCCGGCAGCTGCAGCCGCCGGTTTCGGAAACCGTGCCAAGCAGTGCTGGGCCGACCGACGGCCCCCTCATCACCACATTACAACAGACGTGGATTAATACACATCCAACATAACCTGCAACCATGGCGAACGACATATAACGGGTTCTTCGTCGATGGGTTTGTAGTAGGTATTGGGCTGGCACGCTGAGGTAGTAATTGATCAGGTGCATAGCATCAATCGTAGAGATAGATGGTCATTACATTCCTAGCTTAGTTGATCAGGCTCGGGCACGAGTAATCACGACAGCGAGGAGGCAAGGCAGTCAAATATAAGGGCAAGGACACAATACAAAAATTAAGCACACAAACTACATTGACCGAATTCAAACGTAATTGCGCCTGATAACCACCTCTCACAGTTTTCTCTGTGTCCGTACAATATATATTGTAGGCCTGTTACGGATAGTTCAGATTAAGCGCTTACGTGACAGAAAAAACATGTCCGTTTTCATCTGATTATAATGTCGGAGTGGTTGCCTGTAAGCCGGTCGGTCGGGTCAGGGTCGGGACCGCTCTTACTGGATATCGAGCCAGCCGACGGCGCCAACAAACCCTGGCAAACAACTCTTGCTAAATCCAGGTGATACACTCACCGCAGCAAATACGTTCGGTGAATCGATCAGCACAGTACCATATGGACACACCGATTAGCTGTTGTAAGCGTTGTTTCGCCAGGTAACGGTTCAACAGTTTAACACAGCTCAGATGGTGTAGATATCGCCTGATACTGTTATATAGTGTAACGATTGTCGAAACACTGACCTACGGCGTCAATTTACGAGTGTCAGTGTCCAGTGATCGTCTTATCGCTCCGGTTCGCCAGCCACTGTGTGAAAAATGAGAACCCGTCAGCGTGCTATTCGATGGCATTGCACGCGAGTGAAAGCGAACCATTTGGCAACATGCAAATCGGCATTCGGCATGGTTTTCCCTGGGGAATCATTTGTCAACTTGTGTTGAGCTGACGCTGGGGCGGCGCCACCAACGTATGAACATAACACGCGTCAAATGGGAAACTTCACTGTACCTGACCTGGGTGAATATTATCCTTTGATATGCAGCAACTCCAACAATATTATAGTAGTGCACATTTTACTCACATGACGCAACATAAATCATTGCGATGTCAAAGGTTCTTCTCAGCCTAAGAACGATTATGTCATGCGACTCAGTAGCCCCACCTGCATTGCTGCATCGCTAAATTCGTCTCAGGGCATTGACGTGCCAGCTGGTTCGAGGGTAATTGTGATGCTTGTTCCGAGCACTTCGGGAAAAAACGTAATTTAAAAAAAGCCCGCAAACCAATGTGATATGGACGGATAGATTTCCAAAAGGTCAGGAGAATGGAACCCGCGCTAGGCAGGCTTGTTTGCGACTAGGCGCCCTGGACGCCATTACCGCGCGGTTCCGACGGGCAGGTTATTCCCCTGGCAGCTGTCAAAATTTATATGCGAAAGTTGTATACGTGCCTGACATACCTAGACACGGTCCGCTCCGCTCACTGACATCACCTGGCCTTGAGTGCGACCACTGCCACCGGCCGCAGGCCATCCCAGTCAGGGGCAAATAGCGAGCGCCGAAGTGACTCGAACCCGGCGGGCCGGCTTGCCACACCGGGTGAGGTCAAAAGCGCAGCGCTCTTCCAACTGACCTACATAAGCGAATCATGTGTCGACCTATCGACTATGTTTCATGGCACAACGGTTGTCCTTCATTCCAAGTATCGCCTTCTCTCTAACCGTGAGGTAACCGGGATGACCCGCCACCTGGCCAGTGTTGCGTTAGGCCGTATACGCTGTGTATCAGATTTGCTGCACAGCCGTGTCGAAACGGAGCTCCGCCGTCAGCAGCCGACGGCCCTGGTCCGGGGTGTGCTATCTCTCCAGAAGACGCCGCTGCACCAGCTGTCTGTTATCACCCTGCATGGTCCCTGGTGTGCGCGTCATGCCTGCCCTCTTCAGCGCCGCCGGCTGTGTGCGGCCGGTCCAAGCAGCAGGCCTCCCTGACCGGCTGTGAGGTGTTGACGCTGCTCACCCGTCTGACCGATGTGGTGTGCCGACGGCCCAGTAACATGCCGCTTCACTGCAGTCTAGACGACACCGGGTCAGCAAGTGCAGCGGCCGCGGGGAGGAGCTGATAAATGCTTGGGTATTGTGTCCGGGGTGCCGCTGCGGTCCTGACCGGCATCATCATTTGCGAACCCTGAGCCGAGCTGTAAAACAGTGAGCTGTTGAACCGTGAGCCAACGAGCTGGTGTGCGGCGGCCAGACAGCTGACCTCTGCCTGACCCGGCAGCGACCCTGCTGACGCAGCAGCTGACCTGCTTGACCGGAGCTGGCGGCCCGATCCCCTGACCTCTCCGTACACCAGAACGGCAGGGCATCCCCGGCCGGATCAGAGGCTGCCGGCAGAACGCCGAGCTGGGAGACAGCTACAGCTCGTCAACGAGCCCGTTTGCCGCCGTGCCATCCCGCGTGACGTCAGTACATTCTCGAATCCCCGGCTGAAGCTGCGGCCGTGACGTCAGTACATCTCCCGATCCCTGGGCTGAAGCTGCCGGCCGTGACGTCAGTACATCTCCGATCCCTGGGCTGGAGCCGGCCGGCGGGACGTCAAGTACTGTCCCGATCCCTGGGCTGAGCCAGCCGGCCGTGACTCAGTACATCTCCCGATCCCTGGGCTGAGCCGGCCGGCCGTGACGTCAGTACATCGCCCGATCCCCGGGCTGAGCCGGCCGGCAGTGACCGCATTATGGTTCGGCTGTGAAGCAGCCGGGAGGGCGGGCCGTACTCGTCCCGGCGGGCCAGAGTCCGCTGGTGACCGTCACGCTCGGTCGGCTAAAGGACGGTCGCGCCAGCCGCGGTTGCCGCAGCCCGTGTGGCGCAACAGTGCCAGTCGTCATCTCCAAGGCTACTCGGTCATCCCTGTGGCTATTCTTCTCTCGAGGTCAGGCCGATTGGCCTCCCTTCGCCGCCACAGTGGCGCCTCATCGCCTGCACCCTGTCCGGGCCTCTCACCACAGGTCGGCCCTTTTCAGTCCGTGTCAGTCCGTGTCAGTCCGCGCCAATCCGTGTCAGTCCGTGTCAGTCCGTGTCAGCCCGTGTCAGTCCGTGTCAGTCCGTATCAGTCCGTGTCAGCCCGTGTCAGTCCGTGTCAGCCCGTGTCAGCCCGTGTCAGCCCGTGTCAGTCCGCGCCAATCCGTGCCAGTCCGCGTCTGTTCGTGTAATCCCCGTTTTCTATCCCCGTTTTCCATCGAGAGCTCGTTAAGCCTTGATGGTCCGGATACATGCACAATGCACATCTGCGATAAACCTTACCGTCAATATTGAAAGATAACAGGCATCGACGTGTATGCAAATCTGTCGAATCGGCAAACTTGCGAAACTGGCCGTCCCAGAAGCGGAGCGTGGAGAAGCCGCTGCCGAGTAGCATTACATTATTCCTCGCACAGTAAGCAGTCACCGATCAGTATGCACGGTGCACACGCCAAGCAGAGATCCCGATAAGACATAGGTCACGATGAACATAGCTATCAGAACATAGATATCAGAGGCTCTGGCTTCTAACTAGTGCATTGGATGTGGAAAGCACATCGCTTTGGGTAAAGTTGCCTGTTTTGTCGAAATGATTTGCATCTACCAGTGAGTAGCGCCATATTACTTGGTATGCTATGCTGGTACAGGTCACTGCAAAAGTAATGGTAGTAATGGTACAGTGTCCCAAAATGTGTTGGTTTGGGTGGGAAATGACACCCAAGAGTGAATAATTTTTCACTCTTCCCATTCCAGGACTGATCTGAAATGGAGACAGTGGAACATTACTCACTTTTGGGCGTCATTTCCCACTCAAATCAACACATTTGGGAACACTGAACCTAGCATTACTTTTGCAGTGACCTGTACCTGTGATGGTACTATTGTCATCAATAAAGCCGGAGTAATCTTCGTTGACATTTCATTGTCCTTCGTTCACCATTACATAGCACAAATGCATCAACATGAAGCTTCCACTGGGAGTCGTGCGTTGCCTTGTAACTTCACATCTCAGAATATACCTGCAGGGCGGCATAATTTCGGGGAGGGAAGATAAATGACGCATAGATATGACCAAACTAACGTCCATTACGTCAGTAAAAGTAAGAGTGAAACTATGCCAGGATCCCCTGGAAATACCGCCTCAGAAAGTGAAAATCTGTAATGACGCTGTTGGGTGCTCGGCGGACGGGGAGGGAGTGGCCTAGAGGAGCCGGCGGTGGTGGCGGGCGGCGCCCAGGGTGCCCTGCCGACCTCAGAAGCGCACTTCCCACTCTCACTGACGAGTCGGTAGCCTCCAGCTATCTCAGATCGGCTATTTTGATCCCATCAGAAAACATCGGAGGTAATTTACGGCGCTCTCCCGGCTGGATAGCCGTGTGAGATCAGAAATGGGCCGACTGGCCATCCTGGCTCCGTCTGAGGTCTCTCTTCCCGGTGATACTGCCACTGTAACAGCGCGATACACGGTCCACCAGCCACAATTAACGGCTATCCGATACAATAACCAGATAACCAGGCACCAGATAGCTCCAGATACAATCACAATCGAGTAAGGAAACGAGAGTGTGAATACTTTGATTTTGTCTCACGACAAAAAACACGGATAGAATTTTGATTGACAATCAGGTCCAAACTTTCGGTTTGGGAAATAATACAAATAAATAATACGATGTTCAATGGTCCCAACATAATTTCACACAACATTCCCAGCCACGTTGGTCGATTTTCCAGTGCAGTACTGAGCGTCGTACTCGTGTGACAGTAACGTTGGTGGGACTTTGGGCGTTACCACCTACACCGCAGACGGCCAGAAGGCGCGTCACGTCCCCGCTTTCACGGTGGCCGGCGGCGGCGGGGCGCGGCTCGACGCTCTCTCAGACCCCGCGGTGTAGTCTGACCCCGCCGGACTGTGTGCGGCGACACGTGCCGGCGAAAAGACGCCGCAAGCGATCTCACAGCCGCAGGCGACGAATGCCAAGGGGGGGTGGGGTCACGCGGGGCCATGGTGTCCCGCCCCTGCGGCGCGCGACACATACTATACTCCTTACACTAGATTAAGAATGAGATTTTCTCTGGGAAAACGCCGACCGTTAGGAATAAAAACCACCCCCCCCGCCTCGGTCAAGGAAACTAAGCATATCATAGATGTGAGCTGAGTGAAGGCAAACTGTGATTTTGACTAGATAGGACTTGTACTATCATACAGTAATTGGATTATTACAATATTGTAGTATTGCTAAGGAGCAAGATTATGAGTTTTTTCCGTCAGGCGCAGGCCCCGCCCCACTTGACGCAGGAAATAATCCTGAGCTACGTGCTCTAGCACAACATCGCCGGCGAGGGCACTGGGGTCACACTGTTATACGATAACTCCACCGAAATCGTTGGCAAAGTTTGCACGGCGCCGCCAGAGCTTTCTTATTCGGCTAGCATCATGGCCAGTGCGGGGTAATGGAGGCTATATGGTGAACCGATTAAATGAGTATTCAAGGGTGTAGGCTACTGGCAGATTCAGCGGCCTACATTCCCGCGGTCTGGCCGGGGGGTTGGAGCCAGCCCCACGAAAGTAGGGGATGTGTTGTAATCAGTCTTATCAACAGTCTTGTAAATTAATGTTACCGCACTACATGCTCACAAATTGTGATTTATATCATTTAACAGAACTAGCATATATATGAGCTAAATACTATAATATGCCTCAACATGTATTGAACTAGTAATATATATTTATGCTAGTTACTAACGTTCATACGTGACTAATATATATTATAATATTATAGATCTAGATACTATTATGAATATATAAGAATATATAACATATCAATATTATATATAAATATTTATGGGAGAGTTGCTCCCACCAGGAACTATGGCTGCCCACAGTGAACAGGTGCCCCTCCAGCCTATATTAGTAATGTGGTAATTTAATCGATATCAGTGGTGGTAGCTAACACTAAGCGATGATGTTTAAAGTTGTGAACAGCAATGGCTGCTCTCATTTGATTCTTTCAGGATACGAAAAGTTAAATTTGGGTTTGCCGTTTATTTTTATTAGCGTTTTTTGCTTTCCAGAAACGTTATATTTTTGTATTTAGTGAAATTAAATTTACTGACACCTTTTGCGATGTCCATTGAATGATGTAGATGTCATAGTTTGCAACAGCCATTTATTTTTTCTCAATTATTGTTTGTTTTTTTCAAATATGTGTATGTCACCAGTGAACCGGTGGGGTGCCCCAATAGTGAACAAACATTTCTGGTGGATTTTCCTTTCCGGAAAACCTAAACATTTCGACTGCGATGTCAAGAGATATATTGGTAAGCTGATTAAACTCCACGAAGGGCTCTAGTGGGCCAGGGCCAAAGGGAATCATCAACGTCCATGAAGACCCAATATTCGTTAGCAGCATTCAAAGTTGTTATATATTTATTATTGTCGAGTGTAACAGATTTTCAAGTGGTCGGGGTGTCAATAGATGTGTCAACAAGCAAATCAAGATGAGCATCAGCATACAACCCCACCGCCGCCCCCCACCGCACATGTGAAAGTCCTCTACTCATGGTTGAATCTCCTGTTCACTGTCTGTACCTCCCTGTTCACTGATGGATACCACTCGCCGCATCATGAATCAGAAAAATCCAAAAATGAAATTAGTGCTTTATAACTTCCTTTTGTATGAAGGTTAAATTAATTATGTCCTTATAGCTATTCCTTCATAGTAATGTGTGTGGAACATGGGTTTGGCAGGAAATTTCAGATCTCCAAGGACAAAAACGCAAAAACCAGTAGACTGGAATTTTTCAAAAGGGGTGTTCGCTGGTGGGCACTCTCCCCTATATATATACTATTATATATACTTATATAATATAATATTAGATATTTATATTATATTATATTTATTAGTATTTACAGTTATTTTATATTATTAGTATTAGTATATATCACTTTGTAGTTTCCATATCATTATTATCATACCTATAAACCCTCTAGTGGTCGACTGGTTCTGTTTCGGGTTTCTTCCAACAATCGGTGAGCTACTCAGTAATTGAGGATTGAGTAGTGGCGAGTGAAGATCCAATTAACTTAAATAAGAAAACAGACAGCACAGCCTCTCATAAACTCATCATTACCTGTCACAAACCAAAGAAAGACATACGTGTGTTATCAAGAGCGTCGCCACCATCCGAAAGTTGGGGGACGGATGCATTTTGAAGTTTGAAGTCGACCTCTTTCCATGCCAATAACGGTCAGTAGATGTAATGTTGAAATCCGAAAATGTTGGGGGACGCGACCCCCCCCCCACACTTACCATGCCCGTGTGATTTATTCAGCTCTACTGTTTTCACTTTCAAAACAGGATTCTGTCCAATTATTTCGGCGGAATTTAATTAAATATCTTATATGAAAATGAGGAGTGACCTCATTTCACCTTATCAGCATTAAACAAGTTTCTGAACCAGATTCAGTTTCGATTACTTTCAGTTTCGTGGTGGCATGCACCTAAATGTTAACGTGTAGATAGTGTTTAATTTCCATAAATACCTAAATATATCTTATCGCATATTGCTATGACCATGAACGTATAGCAAGTGGTCCCCCCTCTGTGTCCCAGGACTGGTCCCCGCCGAGCCGGCATGTTCAGGGGCTGACGTTACCCCTGTGTCACTGCAGGTCTGGACCCTGCCGGGCCCCTGTTCGAGGGGTACTCGACATCCGCTCGACTGGACGCCAGTGACGCTCAGTTTGTGGATGTGATTCACTCCAACGGCGAGTCGCTGCTGCGCGGCGGACTCGGAACTTCAGAACAGCTCGGCCACGTCGACTTCTACCCCAACGGCGGCCGCATGCAGAAGGGCTGCACCAACCTGTTCCTGGGGGCCTTCAGCGACCTCATCTGGTGTGAGTAGAGCAGGATGACCTCATCTGGTGTGAGTAGAGCGGGATGACCTCATCTGGTGTGAGTAGAGCGAGATGACCTCATCGGTGTGAGCTAGAGCGAAAGATGACCTTCTGGTGTGAGTAGAGCAAGGATGAACTCATCTGTGTGAGTAAGTTATGCTAGATACCCTCATCTGGTGTTGAGTAGAGCAGATACCTCATCTGGTGTGAGTAGAGCGAGATGACTCATCTGGTGTGAGTAGAGGCGAGATGACCTCATCTGGTATGAGTAAGAGCCGAGATGAACCTCAATCTGGTGTGAGCTAAGAGCGAGATGACCTCATCTGGTGTGAGTAGAGCGAGATGACCTCGTCTGGTGTGAGTAGAGCGAGGAGGCTGGACCTTGGAATAGAGAGTAGAATGGGAAGGGTGGGAGGAAGGGTAGGGAGGGTAGAAGGTGACGGATGAGGAGTTGTCGGTTTTAAGTGGAAGGGTCGTTGGCTGAATGTCGCACAGCAAAGGTCATTGCCGCGCACAAGGCTGCTCGATCATTGAACTCAATACTATTGAGTCAATAATATCAATCGGTATCGGATGACCTGAAAGAGAGTCAATCGGGCTGGATTGGTGTTGTTTTCATGAGATAAATAGAACAACATCTCGCATTAAAGTAGTTTATGTGCACTTTCCGCCAATGTTGACATGTGACTGGAGTAGCCTCTCGATTTAGGTATAAATGTTATATGTTTTGCATGGCGCGAGTGAAAGGAGGATATTCGATGATGTACTGATGAGACCCGGTAGGAGCACACGGCGCATGCGCAGTGCAAATAGAAAACCTCTTATTCAGCCGGCTGTTGGGATAAAGCTATCGTTGATTGATAGTTTTATCTCATATCAGCCTCAGCTGATGGGCCAGGCAGTCAGACAGCCAGCTTTTTATGACGCAGGCAGCAGTCGCAGACTCCAAGTTTTGGTTTTTGCGCACCCATTGTCATTGGACCGCAGAAGCTTTTCCTTTTCACGTTTGACACACTAAAGTAAGACCCCGTTGCCCGCCTTGTAGATATGTATTTCATGACCATGTCGGTGCAATCTCGAGTAAAACTTAATGTTGGCCGATGCCGACGACATGGTGAAACTCGCCTTGTAATCATGTGTCGTTGTAATCTTGTAATCATGTCAAATTAGTCCTCCCCTGTAGCTCAGTGAAAAGCGCTGGACTTCTGACTTATCCTAGTACTGACATCCCGGGTTCGAGTCGCTTCGGCGCTCGCTATTTGCTCCTCCTCGCTATTTGGTCATTTTAACGTCAGGACACGTTCGAATCCGACAAAAGTTGGTGGGGCAAAGCGGAAAGTTGGTGGGGCAGTGGCATGACCGCATAATTTTTATAGGAAACTCCACCCGTGGTCTGACTCACGTCTGCTTCTGTGTCACCCAGTCCTTCCTCTTCAGCGACCCTCGGCTGAACCCCCTCCTGACCCCACTGACCTCAACCTGTTCCCGTCTGACCCGTGGCTGACCGTGGCTGACCGTGGTCTGACCGTGGCCTGCCGTGTCTGACCGTGGTCATGACCGTGGCTGACCGTGTTGACCGTGGCTGCACCGTGTCTGACCGTGTCTGACCGTGTCTGACCCGTGTCTGACCGTGTCTGACCGTGTCTGACCGTGTCTGACCGTGTCTGACCCGTGTCTGACCGTGTCTGACCGTGTCTGACCCGTGTCTGACCGTGTCTGACCGTGGCTGACCGTGTCTGACCGTGTCTGACCGTGTCTGACCGTGACTGACCGTGGCTGACCGTGTCTGACCGTGTCTGACCGTGTCTGACGCTGCTCCGTTTCAGCCGGCGCCGGTCAGGAGGAGGAGGGGCGATCGCTGTGTAACCATCGCCGCTCCTACCGCTTCTTCATCGACTCGATCTCTCCGAACTGCACGTTCCCGGCCACGCCGTGCGACAGCTACGAGAGCCTGCTGGCTGGCGAGTGTTTCCCGTGCGGTCCGAGCACACCGTGCGCTCAGATGGGCTACTACGCCGACCGGTTCAGCGCGCGCGGCAAGCTCTACCTCATCACTCGCGAGGACGAGCCGTTCTGTGGTGAGGCGCGCTGCTGAGGGCAGTGGTGTGGGGTAGAGGGGGCAGGGGCAGGGACAGGGAAGAGGTCAGATGAGGGTCAGGGGAAGGGTCAGTGGAGAGGGATGAGGAGACAGGGGTCAGAGGAGGGAATATGATGGGGGCAGGGGTCAGAGGAGGAAGGCAGAGGTCGGGGGAGAGGTCAGGGGAGAGGAAAAAAGGCGGGTCAGGGGGACTGGTTAAGCGAGTAAGGGGTTCAGGTAGGGTTCATTCGTGATGGCTGCACTGATGTGATGTCTGTTAATGGTCTGAGTTTAAACTTTAAGGACGAATAACTTGAGCTTTGAGAGACGTTCTTAAACACATTATCTACCTTCCTTGCAAGCATACTTTGACAAGTTACCTTGCGACAACTATATTCCATCACGAGTCACGTGAGAGCCTGTTCCCACGAGTCACGTATGACGTCTGGGGTACATGATGGATCGAACACTGAACAGTGTATCAGGGACCGGGGATGGTGCTGTTGGACTGGACTACAGACTACACACGATATGAGGGACGGCAAGTCACCACAGACCAACATATCTACTGAGTAATGTCAATGCGACTGTACCTGTATCACATTTCACGATACAGGACAGACAAACGTAAACGTGCTGCTGCATCGGGTAGACAGGTAATTTGACACCTCACGAGTCACGACATTCCTATAGCGCCACAGAGAACTGTCCTGTTTCCACACAGCGTTCTTTATCCTACATCTAGCAGCGATCCGTTGATAGGTGTCGCTTTGGTGCTGGTTGGCTTTCAATGGTCGGAGGAGGTCGGTGGACGGGTGGCGGACGGGTGGCGGACGGGCGGTGGACGGGCGGTGGACGGGCGGTGGACGGGCGGGCGGAGGTGGCTGGTGGGACATAATCCGCCTCCTACCTCCGAGTACGGCCGTTACGTGTTCGGATGACCAGATACAAACGTCCTCACTGACCACCAGGCCAGCCGCCGAGTAGGTATACAGTCAGTGGTTGGCGTTGACGGCGGCGGTGGCGGGCCGGCAGCGGTGCAGAGGAGAGGGTGGCAGAACTGGTAACCGTGATTAACCGGGGGCTGGTTACGTCACGCTTAGAATACGGGCGATAGCTGACAGTTATGCCTAATTCCATCAAATAAACGTTTCTAAAATGAATGCCACGGTATCGACAAGCAAAAGACGGTTGGTTGAATAACTCGTAAACAAGCTCTTTCGAAAGTATTTCGGTCAATTTTTAGATAATGTCAACATTATAATTTTGGGCCACTAGACATGTTATTCCCGAGAATGTCACCAATGACCGAATCTCAGTAGGGTATATGGATGACCTTTACAGAGCCGTCTGTATCTCGAGAACTAAATAAACTAGCAACGCGGGGAAGAACCCTTTCAAAAGTCAAAACACAGTTGAATCTACTGTTCATAAGATGCCGGATCCGGTTCGACGTCGCGGAACAATCGTTCAGTCAGAAGACGGAGACAGTGAACATTATAAATCAGCTGCGCAAAAAACAGCGGTGCTGCGCGCCGCTTTTTGTGCTGCTATTCCCGAGAAGAAGACAACAAACACCTATAAGGGGCGGGGCGGTGCGCACTGCGCACGATAAGTCATAATTTCCAGTCTTTTCAGGGGCACTGTGGAAACATGGGCGTCCAAAGTGGGGAACAGGGTGACGCGTCCCCCCAGGCGAGAGGCGTCCACACACACATTTTCGGATTTTAACATAACGCCTACGGGCGTCGCATGGATAGAATCGATTTCAAAATGTTTCCGTCCCTGTCCCTCCCCAACTTTCGGAAGGTGACGATGCCCTTGGAAACAACACATTAACCACTGCATTGTTCTGTATCGGTAATGACGCCCCTCAGACGGAGTCGGTTCAGCCAGCAGCCGTGTCGCCGCCCGGCTGCCCTGAATGTGCTGCAGAGTGTGGTTATCTGCCGTGTGACCCCGCCGAGTGCACCACATATAACGTCACGTCACGTCACGTGACGGACGCCGGCACCGGGCCGGCCAGTTACGCACAGTGCGTCAGCTGCGCACTGTAGCGTGGCGGCGCGGCGCACGGTTACGCCACTGTCGGTACCGGTCACCGTCTGTAAATACCGTCCACTGTGGGTCGGACTGGAACGCGATAACGGACCGGGCGATTCCCGGCCCGCGCGCCGGCTGCACCCGGCCCGGCCACGCATCGCACGCCGTCACGGCCACTGCGCCGGTCACCGCGCACCAGCAGAGGTGTGCGAAACTCCAGACAGATGCTATCCGTTCAGCTCATTGTGAAGTAACGGCGGTCAATTGTTGGGAAGGATGGAAATATCTGATGCAATGCGCCAGCGCTTTTTTGGGTTATTATTTGTGCATTGTTTAAAGTCAACCATAAATTTAATGAGCGAAATGTAGCATCGTCCAGCGGTCTAAGCGCATTTACGAATTACGATGCATCTTCCAGCGGTCTAAGTGCATTCATGATACATCTTTAATAAGTCTAAGCGGATTACCACGCGTGAGCGTAAAACGGAACGTAAAACACAACTGTTATTCCCATCACCGAAACGAATCATAGATGCTGTCAGGTTAAGCCCTGCTTATATCCCCTCGTTACATGTCAACATTTGAAGGTAAAACATAATGTTATCCAGGAGTTTTCACCGCGCGCTTGTCAGATTTCTAACGTTGGGGAGGGGTGGGGGGTGGGGGGGACTGAGCATGGTTTGGCGCCGACAACTGCAGAGCTTGATTCTGGAATCACCATTGACCGGTGGAACGCGAATGTACCGGTGACCGCAGTCTTAGACAGTGACCTCTGGCCGACCTGCTGGAACAGCTGTTGCCCCACTGACCGGCCGAACCGTTGCGTTGCAGCTAACCAGCACCGGTGGCAGTCCACGGTCGAGGCGGGGCGGACGGCCCGATC
This sequence comes from Semibalanus balanoides, assembly GCA_014673585.1. NCBI lineage: Eukaryota > Metazoa > Arthropoda > Thecostraca > Balanomorpha > Balanidae > Semibalanus > Semibalanus balanoides. Next base: position 22,817 of record VOPJ01005857.1, read on the forward strand.
TACGGCCGAGTGGAGGTCACGCTCATATCCAGCAACGGCTTCAACGAGACCTACCCGCTGACACAGTAAGAAGCCGTGCATGCCTGGGTCATTTCACACTCAGTTATCGTCCTTGTCTTCCATTTTCAAACTGACTTTGGTGACATCGGTTTCGGCGACGAAATCATCAATCGACGAAGTTGGCGACATAAGATGTTGTGCGTCGTTGCGTTATTTTTGCTGGTGCGGCTGTGTTGGGTGTGCAGTGGGTCGTGTCGTGCTAATCCTCGTACTCCCTGCACCAGCCTAGGATTGTTTTGTCATTTTCTGGACTTTTTGAGTCTATAGAATTCTGCTTGCTCCATTTTTTTTTCTGGAAATTTGCTCTCTTTTCACGATCTTACCGTCATCGAAGTGAAAATTAAATGGCGTGTTATTCTCAAGGATGATTATTGATTATCTTTTACCAACATACTTTTGTTATTAATTAACATATTTTTGTTATTTTGTATATAATTGTTCACAAAAGAAAACACGAATTTACCTATCAAGAAACTTTGACTATTCGCCTAGGCACTTTTACTCTCTTGAGCCAGGTCATGAACCGAAAACTCTAACGCTGCCCTGCACTGACCCCACTCCCACCGTACCTACTGCCCCCGCTACCGCCGTACCTACTCATCGTGTAACCCCCGTACCTACTGACAGTGTTACCCGGTGTTGAAGCGGTGACGGGGACGACATCAGTACCTTATGACCCTGTTACCCCGTACCTACTCACCGTGTAACCCCCGTGTTACCCTCGTACCTACTGACCCCGCTACCCCTACGGCCTACACCTACTGACCCGCTACCCCTACACCTACCGACCCCGCTCCCCCGTACCTGCTGACCGTGTTACCCCCGGTGTTACAGCGGTGACGGGGACGACATCAATACCTACTGACCGTGTTACCTTCTGACCCTGTTACCCCCGTACCTAGTTACCTTCTGACCGTGTTACCCGGTGTTGCAGCGGTGACGGGGACGACATCAGTACCTTCTGACCCTGTTACCCCCGTACCTAGTTACCTTCTGACCCTGTTACCCCGTACCTAGTTACCTGCTGACCGTGTTACCCCCGGTGTTACAGCGGTGACGGAGACGACATCAGCCGGCAGCTGGTGCGTATGCTAGTGGCGCACCCTGTCTTCCACCACATCAGCCAGCTGCAGCTGCGCTACACTGCCTACAACGGCTGGCTTTACAGCGGAGCGCCCGCCTGGAGCATCGACAAGGTCGCCATCGTCAACAGCCTGGGACACAGGTGAGACTACGAGCTGTCACTCAGAGGGGCGCAGTCGGCGGGCGGCCGGGGCGGACCGGGCGGGCGGCCGTGTGCCTGTGGTTTGTGCTGCGTGTCACGTGCATGACATTGGTTCGCCACTGTGCGTGGATTGGGGACAGACTGTGTCGCTCAGCGGTCTGCTGGTGAATGTCGCACACCTACAGACGTGTGTGGATACGGGAGATCGGTGGGTACCACCGGTATTTGCTGAACCCCAATGGATCTGTAGACGCCATTTGAGGTATTGATTTAGCAGCCGTTGTCTAGGCGTCTGTTGGCGTAAGGCACGCATACATTACTGACCGCGATATCGTGTGCCCAATTCTGATCTTGTGACGGCTAGTGCCTAGTGTTCGGTTTGCGGTGCTTTCCACGGGCGTCGGTCTGTACTGTGGAGTGTTTCCAACGCCATCTGTCGGCCGCTCGTTGCAGCATGTCTTACTGTCAGCGGAACATGGTGCTGCCCAACGGCAAGCCTGTGATCCTGAACCTGCAGGCGGGCAACTGCCGCGTCTCGTCGTTCCGACCGAACCAGAGCTTCTGGAAGTCTCCGCTGTCGCCACCACACCGGCCGCCGGCCAGCGTGGCAGAGGTAAGGGCCAAATCTATAACGGGGGATGCCAACCTATCACCTCATCTGCTAAAACGTTAAGTGACGCAAATATTCTACAGTTAATTTGATTATTTTTCCATCAAATGCAATATCATTACATGTTCAAAATAGCTCAGTAACTGAATTCAACTCATCGGTAGTGCACAGCATAACCCACATAAGCCGACCGTTGTGCTGATGGCTGACACGCGCTGTCTCTCCTACAGACGATCCCTGACCCTCCGCCGCTGGATGACGTCCAGTCTAACCACGTGCGCAGCTTCAGCGCCGACAGGCCGGGCCCGCAGCGCGTCATCGGCTCCCGGTTCAGACCGCGGCGTCCCTCCTCTGGCGACCCCTTCTTCAACCCAGACGGGCCGGGCAGCGGGAACGGCGAGCTGCTGAACAGCACTCCACCGGAGCCGCGGCCCACAGACCAGTCCGAACACCGTATGGAGGAGGAGGGAGACGGTCACGAAGGTCACGGAGAAGAGGAGAAGGAGAGAGAAATGACGACACGGCACGCCAACCCACCTCCGCCGCCCACAGTGGAGACGGTGCGGGAGGGTGGCAAGCCAGTGCGCGGCCCAGATGACCTCGGTGTGATCGTGATCCGCGGCGTGGCCGGCGAGCAGCGCGGCACAGATGGCGCTGAGAGCGGCCGCCGGCACCCGCCCCGCGCCTCTCTCTCCCAGCTGGCCCGGGTGACCAACAGTAGTGGCGAGTACCCCCGCCAGGGCCGGGCGTCCGCCGTGTCGGGCCGCTCGCGGGCCAACTCCACCATACTGGCGACACACCGTGGACCCCGTCCGCGCCGACTGCGGACCAGCCTGCCGCCGGCGCAGCCGACCGGCCCCGGCCCGGAGCCCGTCTACTACGTACAGTACCTGCCGCCCGAGCTGTTTGACCGGCCGGCAGCTGACTACATCCCCAGTCGGGCGGTGGTGCCGCCGCCACCGCCTGCCACGCGCGGCCCGCCGTCCGCCGGCCGAGCCGCCCGCAGCCGCGGACACCGGTTTGGCTTCCTGCGCAACCTGTTCCCCACCTGGGAGAGCCCCGAAACACGCTACATACCGCTCAACGAGGGACGTTTCCGCTCCGGATAGAACCGGAAATGATACTTCCGGTCAGAGTGAGGGGAGCGGAGGTGGAACTATTCTCCGCTAGGAGTCCACTGAGTGTAAAAGTGAGTTTTCCGATACACAAATGACACTTACGGCGGGCAAGACTGCCGACCTTGCACCTCGTCCGTGACACAGGACTAGCGAGTGATCTTACACCTCGTCTGTGACACAGGACTGGCTAGTTGAGCTCTTCCGTACAACTCGTCCGGTGACATCAGGACAGTGACCCGTTGTCCCTATTGTACACTCGTCGAGTGACGGGAGACTTGGCGAGTTGGATTGGCTCTTTGTATATCTCCCTCGTGCATGGTGCGATGGCGAACTTAGGGAACTGGCCGTCGTGGTCTTTTTTAGACGCTCCTTTTTTGTACACCGGATTGCGTGCTGAGATCGTTACACCTCAGTCTGTGAGATCTGGGAGTGGGGGTAGTGGTTTTGCCTCGTCGATGACCACGAGTGACGGGCGAGTGATTTTGCACCTCGTCTCTCCGTGAGGGGGAACTTGGTCGAGTGGTCTTTCGCAAACCTACGCCGTGACAACACGGGGACCTGGCGAGTTGGTCACCTCGTCCGTTTGACTGGTCGAGTGACCAAGAGATAATCAGCAGTTACCAAAACCTGATTGAAACCACCGAGATTTGTGCGGGCCCTGGCTGCCGGCAGCCAGCGAAGTGGTTCAGCGGTATGTGGATAGGGGACCGGGGCGCCGTCAGCTCGGCAGGGCGGAGCGCCAGGTCCCAGCCGTGTTGGAGCGAGCACCTGCGCCGATACGCGTGGACCCACTGCCTCCATATGCAAAGTACTACTTGCGTTAGTTTTAAGGTGGATGTCTCACAATAACGATGCCCCATGGGTCGGTGTAGCTTGGCTCCGCGCAACGTGAATGTTGCTCAGGCCACTGGAGTGTTTGAACTGCTGGCGCGAGTGAGTGTGCGAGTGGTGAGTCCGGAGCAGTGTAGTTGTGACGAGGGGCGAGTGTGACACTCAGTGTAGGTCCTGTTAGTGCCAAAGAGGGTCGCGTGTACGCGCGCGTGTGGCGAGGATCGGCGTGGGTGGCGGATTGAGAGCTTACGAGTGAGCTGTGCCGAGAGCGGCGGCCGGCCGGCCGGCTGGTCTGGGTATGTCTCAGCCGGACAGGCCGGGAGGCTCTTACCACAGCGGGTGAGAGTGGCCTAACGTCAGAAGCTAAGTGCTAAGTCTGACAGCGGTAGACGGCGCGGTCAGCCCAGGGTAACCCAGACTGAAGACTGACTGGGACGGACCCTGGGGGGTCCGGCCCAGGGTCCAGTTCAGGGTCAGCCCGGCGTCGCACTGTATCCGGCGCGGCGTAGCGATAAACCAGTATTCTTTGTCAGTGTTTTACCTGAGATTTGACCAGTCGTTGGATGCCGTAACTGGCAGAGCGGCTCGGCGGCGGTGGCTCGCCGAGCAGAAGTCTCTGTGTTTGTCGGCGGTGTCTAGCCGTACTCAGGGAGTGTGTTTGGCGGCGGCGACCGGTCTGTGGGCCGCCTCATACCGTCCAATCAATAAATATATACAAGAGTACAGCGTCCGAGTCTATATTGTCACCTCCGCGAGGGTCCGTAACGCTACATTCCCGGAGAGCCCCAGTCGGGCAGATGGCGCCACTGACGCATAACTCCAGCTGTCGCACTGTCACAGCACCACACGCAACACTGATGCCACTCAGTTCCGTAGTTCAATATCGCATGTTTCACTCAGTGTCCTGACACCCGCCAGGGGGCAACACACGTCTCAAAAGCTAGTTCCAGCTCCACCCGCTGAACGTTCCAAGGTGAGAGCAGCGACGGCAGAGCGTCACCTCGGTAGATGACGCTGCGAGCGGTCCATTTGGTGCTATAGGTGGCGCCACAGTGAGCTGAGCCCGGCCTTCGCAAACCCCACTCGCGAATATCCACACTAGGTGAGATCACGTCCGCGCCTTGATCTTGTGTAGAACCTTGCTCTGCTCCAGCGCCGCCTTGCGTTTCCTCTGCGGACAGGAGACAACCACCAGGGGTCAACCGCCAGCGACGTCACAGCAAAAGGTCACCAGTGTCGTCACAGCAAAAGGTGACGTCACGGCAAGAGATGACCTCACACTTTATTGTCACACGTTCAAGTTGTTCACAGCTGATGATGATGATTGGGGTTTAAGGGCGGGCCGACAACTAAGGTCATATGCCGCCCAAAGTTGTTCACAGCATCGTCAACACATCAATAAAGAGCCTCCATGTACATAGTCTACATAAATATAGCATTAGCCTCCATGTTTACCAATTATATCATTAAATGTAATGTAATGATATAATTGGTATCACGTCAGCCCAGCAGCCGGGTCCAATGTTTACACGGCCGGGACAATGACTGGGCTACTCAGAACACAGAGTGTCCCTGCTCACCGTGGGTGTGCCCTGTCCGCCGTGGATGTCGAGCACCTCGGAGATGGTCTTGGGTCGGTTGATGTCGAGCCCGGCGGACGTGATGTTGGCCGGGACATCCAGTGTCTGCAGCGGAACAGGCCGGACTGATCACACTGTGTGTTAACGAACAGTGGATGCTGCACCAAAACATCATGCCAGTCACAGCCGTGCAAACGCTCAGACTTATCTACACCGGTGTATACGCCAGGTGGACTATAGATCACTAATTCACCAGCTTCAGTCCGCACATGCCGCGTGAACAGTTCATACCTCCATCACACGTGTAATGAACGGCTGGTATAGCGCGTCACACAGTCATCCCACAGCCGGAACAGGCGTCGCATCTGTCTCAGTCGGTTGTGTTAACCAGGGTCAATAGCGCACAACACAGCTTAGATCCCCACATCCAGTCCACTAGCCGGGCAACAGGCCTATTCTACTGTCTTCACGCTGGTTTATACGCAGGATTTTCAGAGACCCAACAACAACATGCCATAGCCACTCTACCGGACAGGCCGCACCTGTATTCACTATCGGTGTTACTGCAGGTAGTAGCGTACAACATGTCTATCCCACAGCCCGAAGAACAAGCCGCACTGATCTAACAGAACCGGTGTTAAAACTGGCATTTGAATAAGCGGTATCTAACTCGGCCATTTCTCCTCAGCGTGGAAGACATTGCGCGACTGGTCACAGCGTTGTTAACTGCGATGGATAGCGCCCATCACAGCGCAGTTCCCACAGCTAATGTATGTATCCCAGGGCCAGGGGCGGTGAGAGGAACAGAGCTGTTAGCGTGGCAGCACACGGCTCGAGAAGCAAAGTGCCGGGCAGAGGGCTGCTAGGTAAGGAGAGTTAGACAGGGACAAGGCCAATCTCAGCGAGCCATTGAGGTGACTTCACGTTAACCCGGAGTTGACATCACAGAGCGGCATTACCGACAACACCACACACACTGTCCCACGCCACGCCCACACTGAATACGGCAACACTCGACATCGTTCGTCGTCTCAAAACACAGCAGGCGAACATCCACCAGGGCAGCAGCAGCTAACTGACAGCTCCAGTTGAGTGCGGTGTCCAGGATAACTGCCTACCTCTCCCAAGCACCCCTCACCTTCCCGGGCGTCAGCGCCTCGTATTGGTGCTTCAGTGTCTGCAGCTCAAACTCGCAGGAGCTGAGGCCCATCTTCAGCTCATAGAGCAGCAGCATGTCGTTCCGCAGCTCGTTGAACTGGGTGGAGATCTCCTCCGTCGGCATCGGACTCATCTCTGCACACACATAGGTCACAGGTCATCATCAATGGTCGCCACAGGTCACCAATGGTCACCACAGGTCATCAGAGGTCATCAACGGTCACCACAGGTCATCAGAGGTCATTCCCCAGAACAAAAAAAAATAAAAACACAAAATAAATATGGTCACCACAGGTCACCCACAGGTCAATCAATGGTCAACCAGGTTCCCAGGTCATCAGAGGTCACCATAGGTTACATGTCACCACAGGTCATGAGTCACGGCAACATGCACCCATTCACCGGTAATACACTAAGTGGATGCTATGAACACTGAAGTGGCACATCACCCCCAGTCCTACAGCTGAAGTATGGCAACTCATTTCGCTGAGTGCCTGCCTTGAAGACGTAGGGCCAGTGAGACGCGCCTCCCAGTGTAATAGGAAGGACTGAGCTGCCTCCCCCGGGAGCAAAACACTCGCGTATCACACAGTCCAACGGCCGTCCACACAGCGTCTTACAAGGCTAAAATCTCCTGCCTCAGTTACGTTACGTGGCACGAATGACGGGGAACAGGTAATATAAACCGACGGGACAGTCCTGAAGAAACAAATCACGGCTTACGAAACCGATGAAAACTAACAACAACCTGCAGACTACATTCTCCTACCCACCCGACATAAACCTTCCATCCATGCCGCCATATGTGCCCTACTCCTTTCTGGTCCAATCTGGTGGCGTCGTTCGCGAGCGGTATGGTTAGTTGGTTTCAGACGGCACGGTTTAGAGACGTGTGTTTGTGAACATCATGGTGATGATTTGGGCTTCAGGGCACCGAAACGACTAGGTTATATAACGCCCATACATGAGCAGTACAGCGGGAGTTTGTGAGCAGTACAGCATGTGTTTGTGAGCAGTTCAGCATGTGTTTGTGAGCAGTACAGCGGGTGTTTGTGAGCAGTACAGAGGGTGTTTGTGAGCAGTACAGCGGGTGTTTGTGAGCAGTACAGCGGGTGTTTGTGAGCAGTACAACGGGTGTTTGTGAGCAGTATAGCGGGTGTTTGTGAGCAGTACAGCATGTGTTTGTGAGCAGTACAGCGGGTGTTTCTGAGCAGTACAGCGGGTGTTTCTGAGCAGTACAGAGGGTGTTTGTGAGAAGTACAGCGGGTATTTGTGATCAGTTCAGCATGTGTTTGTGAGCAGTACAGCGGGTGTTTGTGAGCAGTACAGCGGGTGTTTGTGAGCAGTACAGCGGGTGTTTTGAGTCAGTACAGCTAAAAATGTACTATAGCGGTGTTGGTGAGCAGTACAGCGGGTGTTTGTGACAGTACAAGCGGGTGTTTGTGACGAGTACATGCGGGTGTTTGTGAGCAGTACAGCGGGTGTTTGTGAGCGGTACAGCGGGTGTTTGTGAGCAGTACAGTGGGTGTTTGTGAGCAGTGCAGCGGGTGTTTGTGAGCAGTTCAGCATGTGTTTGTGAGCAGTACAGCGGGTGTTTGTGAGCGGTACAGCGGGTGTTTGTGAGCAGTACAGCAGGTGTTTGTGAGCAGTACAGCGGGTGTTTATGAGCAGTACAGCAGGTGTTTTTGTGAGGCAGTACAGCAGTGTGTTTGTGAGCAGTACAGCGGGGTGATTGTTGAGCAGTACCAAGCGGGTATTTGTGAGCAGTGACACAATGCGGGTTGTTTGTGAGCAGTAAAAACCGTTTTTTTTGGGGGGGTTTTTGGTGGAAAGCAGTACACCCGGGTGTTTGTAAGCTGTACAGTAGCGGGTGTTTGTGAGCGGTAAGCGGGTGTTTTGTGAGCAGTACAGCGGGTGTTTGTGAGCAGTACAGCGGGTGTTTGTGAGCGGTACAGCGGGTGTTTGTGAGTAGTACAGCGGGTGTTTGTGAGCAGTACAGCGGGTGATTGTGAGCGGTACAGCGGGTGATTGTGAGCGGTACAGCGGGTGTTTGTGAGCAATACAGCGGGTGTTTGTGAGCAGTACAGTGGGTGTTTGTGAGCAGTACAGCGGGTGTTTGTGAGCAGTACAGCAGGTGTTTGTGAGCAGTACAAGCGGGTATTTGGTGAGCAATAAAAACGGTGTTTGTGAGCAGTACAGCAGGTTTTGTGAGCAGTGTACAGCGGTTATTTGTGAGCAATAAAACCTCGGTGTTGTGAGCGGTACAGCGGGTGTTTGTGAGCAGTACAGCGGGTGTTTGTGAGCAGTACAGCGGGTGTTTGTGAGCGGTACGTACCGATGCCGAGCTCCTGGACGAGCTGTTCGATGGCCTTTGCCTTCTTCTGGCCGATGCTGGCCGGCAGTTTCATCCTCTGTGAGCGCAGACTAACTCCACTGCCGCGCAGATCCGGGAACTTGATGGAGCCGCCGCCCGCGTCCCCGCCGCTCGACTGCAGACAGAGCCAGGTCAGCCGTCAGTACCAGGTTAGGTCAGGTCAGACAGAGCCAGGACAGCCGTCAGCACCAGGTTAGCCGTCAGGTCAGACAGCCAGGTCAGCCGTCAGCACCAGGTTAGCCGTCAGGTCAGACAGAGCCAGGTCACGTTACCGGCCACCGTCAATGGCGTCAACAGCATCAGGCCAAACCATGAACCATCGGAGTGAGTTAACTGCCAGACACATTAGGTAACACCCAGCACAATCCGCATCAAGCTTCTCCCCTTAGCAATGAGACAGGTTAAACATACGTAACAGCACGCACCAGCGGGAGGTTTTCGCAGATGATGATTACAAGCAAAACATATCCAACCAGGAGAGGTGGCGCAGCAAGCAAGAGAAAGGTGAGTACAGAACAGCACTGACTAATTCACGTATGCTGATGAAAATCATGACGTGCCCAAGGCGCACTGACCGCTCAGTCGGTCCTACACCACCAACAACTACATGGTCATACAGCGGCCAGTGACCCCCAGGGACCGATTCAAGCAGGGGATGTACCACCAAGGCTGCGCCGAAAAAGGAAATAGGTAAACAAATAACATTTTCTGATTTAAAAGAAAATATAAGCAGCATTCACTGAAGAAAGTTTGCTTTAAATCGGTTCTCAAAGGGCAATGAAGCGAAATCGGAAATTTAAGTTTGTCAGACTTCCTGGTATTTCACTCCCAGATGAATGCTGACAGTTTTGGATCTACCAGTGGCCCCAATCATAGATCAGGCTAAGACCCCGACCTCCTCCTATATCCTGCAGCGCAGCGCCAGCCCGGTCACACACTCAGCCACACGCCGCGTATCCGGCTATAGACGTACCGCGCTGTCCAGCCGGTCCCTGGGCGGCTTGTTTCCCACGTGCAGCACCTTCTTCTTGACGGCGCCGGTCGTCTTGTGCAGCTTACGGTGCTCCGTGTCGGCCGAGTTGATGAGCTTCTGCAGGTCCTGCGTCTTCTTCTCCCGCTCCCGCTTCCTGGCCTCGATCTTCCGCAGCTCGGCCAGCAGGTGCTGCTCCTCCTCAATCTGACGGGTCACAGGTCGGAGGTTAGGTCAGGAGCTGCTCCTCCTCAATCTGACGGGTCACGGGTCAGAGGTCAGAGGTCAGAGGTCAGAGGTCAGGTGCTGCTCCTCCTCAATCTGGTGGACCAGGTCAGAAGTCAAGAATTCAGGTCAGGTCAGGTGCTAGTCCTCAATCTGATGAGTTGGAACAATATGACGGGCCAGAGGACAGCACAGCTCAGAGGTCAGGTCAGGTCAGCTCATAGGTCAGGTCAGATGAAGCCAGAGCAGCTGTTAGGTACTTGAGCTGTTGGCACACATAAAGGCCAGTCATATCTCTGCTACCAGAATGACCCATACACAAACCTACATTGATAAAGCCCAGACTGGCATACCAGAGAAGAGATTAAGTTATGAGCATCCTGTCCAATTACTGATACCTGATCTGAGAACCTGAAATCAATTCCCAGTTGAAGTCCCTGGATTCGCAAACAATGTCCAGCACGGAACACACGGTACGGGCGGTACGGTGCTGAGTGCGGCACGGCAGCTTCGTTGGTCGCCCCGGCGCCAGTCCAGGCGTCTCACCTGTTTGGGGGAGCGGCTGAAGAGTCGCTTCAGCTGCTGCTTCCGCTTGCGCTCGTGCGCCGCGTCATAGACGAACTCCTTGGTGTGCGGCTGGCCCGGCTCTGCCCTCAGCTGTCCGGAGGGAGACGGAAGACGGTCAGAGACAGGTACCGGAATCGTTTCATACTCAGTCAGAGACACTCATGAGACGAGAGACGTCAGAGACAGATACGGAAACCATTCACTCAGCCCAGAGACACACAAGGGCCGGCTGTGTGCGACAGGGCCAAGACCGCCAGGCCGCTACCAGAGCGTTACTACCTACACTCAGCAGAGACACACACAGGGCCCGGCTGTGGCGACAGGCCAGTTACCGCCAGCCGTACCAGGCGTTACTACCTACACTCAGCCAGACACACACAGGGCCGGCTGTGGTGACAGGCCAGTACGCCAGCCGTACCAGGCGTTACTACCTACACTCAGCCAGAGACACACACAGGGCCGGCGGTGGCGACAGGCCAGTACGCCAGCCGTACCAGCGGTACTGCCTTACACTCAGCCAGAGACACACACAAGGGCCGGCTGTGGCGAACGGCCAAGTACCGCCAGCCGTACAGGCGGTACTGCCTACACTCAGCAATAACTCAGCATAGTCGGCAGTACGCATGCTACAGCGTTCACGGAAATCCTGCCGGCCGGCCAATAGGCAATAGGACCCACTGGAAGCAACCGCGAGCAGAACTACTGAACAGCGGGCAGATTTTCATACACAATATTAATATCGCTATCTGTAAAACCTATGCAAACAAGGAAAACCAGAACAGAGCATTAGTTAGTTGATTACCATCAAATTCAGCTGAGCCACACACCATCTCCGGAACCCTAAAGAAACGCAGACTGGACAGACTTGAGACACGGAACCCTCCAGATAACGGACAGACCAGACAGACATGAGACACGTTCCCGTCCCAGCTCCTACTGGCTGACCAGACAGACATGAGACACATCCCCGTCCCGGCTCCTACCTGACAGACAGACAGACATGAGACACATCCCCGTCCGGGCTCCTACCTTATTGAGCGTGCTGGAGATGCTATAGTACCGACTCTTGAGATCCTCCACGGACCGGTCGGCGAACTTGGCTCGGTCCCACCTGTCCTGCATCGCTATGAACCTGCCGGCAGCACGGACATAGGCACGTTATGCTCGGGCTGTAAGCTGACCAGCCGTCTGGGCACACGGCCGGGACATAGATGACTGATGTACAGTCAAGGGTAAATGTTCTGTCCGTGCAAAAGTTCTGTCCGCTATTTCTGCCTCTGTCTGTCGGTGCTGCACGCAGCTGTATTTTGTATGTTACACTGACGATGTGCGAATAATAATATATTAGCATTAATTAAGTTAAAGGACTGCAACTAGCCGTTTTCACGAAGGATTTATTCACCGGGAACATCGTCATCGGTTGAGGTGATACAGTGGACAGAACATTTACCCTAGACTGTATCTTGTATGTTCCATTGACGATTTGCGAAAACATAATATAATAGCATTAATCAAGTTAAAAAGTAACCGCACGCATTCTAGACTTCGCCTATGCATCCAGAATTAGCCCAAGCTCGTTTCCGGTAAACGCAATAGCTGGTGACACATACTTAGCGACGTCCTGCCAATATTAATGCGCCGTAAATTCTAGTTATCTAGCCGCCGTCTGCCGGCAGCAGGAGCCGGCTCGAGCCAGGACATGATGGAGCAGGCAGCCAGCTGGTCATGCCGGCCTAAATAATCCCCAACCAGTTGGCTGCGATGCATCACCCCCTCACTGCGCCCCACCGCGCACCGGCTGCGGGAGATGCCGACTTTTCAACGTCCCGTCCGTCTACCACCGCCGCCGCCGCCGCCGCGCGCCCTGCTCCATCAAACCGGTGGGAACTTCAGCCGCTAATATACGCAACAGCCTGAACTTCCGGCACTAAAGGCAGCAGCTCTGGTGAGCCGACAATGTGTGAGCTGACTCGCTGCTGCGCGTCACGTCAACGCTAGCGATGTCTGTGTGAGATGTCTGTCTCACGCTGTGCCCGTAGGCGTGTCTCACGCTGTGCCCGTAGGCGTGTCTCACGCTGTGCCCGTAGGCGGCAGACAGGTGGACGATAAGGGGACAACATCCCACTCCCTCAGCTGATTCGAACGCGTGTTCGTTACAAGCTAGCTGTATTTCTGGAGCCTAGTCCGGCGCTCCACTCTGCCGACATGTGCTACATGTTCTGCCTGCACGAGGACGGAGGAGTCCTGCCGGGTGATACTCTGATCGCCCGCGGAGAGAGCCAATGACTATACGTAAACGCCGTGCCAACGTGTGGTCAATGCTGAGAGCGCCGGCACCGCGGAGTACTGAGGTGACATCAACACGGCCTTGTTCTCCAGAAACAGACACTGGCTCGAGTTAGTCAACTTACTGGCTTGACACGCGAGTTCTTGGATCCAAGCGTCCAGGTTTTATAACTTTGGAGGTGCTGATTGTCTTAAGACGAGGGGCAAATATCCTCATATCGCGCCAGCTAATTGGGAGAGTGGCCGCCAGACGATTGTTCGGCGTTCATATTATCGTCTTGTCAGCGTATATACACTTACACATAGCCCGTGCTCAGTCGCCAACACAATCACAATCCCAGCCACCCAACTGCCCGTCGACCCATGACTTCAGATTAAAAGACCGACTTCAAAACGAGGCCGTTTCATTTCGAGTTCCATTACATTTCGAAGCACGTCCGAGAGTTTGCGGCACAGCTCTTTAACAGACGTCGCCGCGTGCTAACCTGAGGTCAAAGCGCCGACACAGGTCGAACAGGTGCTCGGTTTCAGCCTTGGACCAGCCATCGGCCTGAAGGTGACGCTGGTACTCCTGGTCCGTGAACGAGACCACGTCCACCTTCTGTAACACCAAACACAAACACAGCCAGTGTTATAACACGGCACACAGACACAGCCAGTGTTATAACACGGCACACAAACAGTCAGCGTTATATGTCGCTGGTACTCCTGGTCCGTGAACGAGACCACGTCGACCTTCTGTAACACCAAACACAAACACAACCAGCGATATAACACGGCACACAAACACAGCCAGTGTTATAACACGGCACACAAACACCGCCAGTGTTATAATACGGCACTCAAACTTACTTACAGCATTCGTTCAACATGACACACAAATCCGCTATCAAATTCACCTAAACTTTAAAGTGATGATGATGATGATTTTGGCTTTAGGGCGCCGCAACAAAGTAGTAAACTTTAAAGTCATTCCATCTATTCTGCAACCCTCCCCCACCCCTACAGACCCTCGCCAAGTCCCAGCAACACCACCTTCACCCCTCCTCCTCCCGCAGTGCGACGTACCTTGTTGAACTTGGCGAAGGCGTACTCCTTGTCCTCATCTGCCACCCGTCGCCAGTGGCTGAGTATGGTGCCGTCAGTGCGCGCCGGGTTCACGAACGGCGTCCACTTCCATGGACGCACGCGACGCATGCCCAGCTTGGCCTTGGTCTGCTTGTAGCCTTTGTTGACTGCGGTGAGGTCAGAGATGGGAGTCAGTAACGTCAGAGGTGTGTTAGCAGGGAGGTTTCAACACTTCACTGGCTAGGCGAAAAATAAGGATGCATTTTATATTGTTGAATAATCGCCTCATAACCATAATGTATTTTGAGTGAAGCCTAACGAAGTACTGACTTATTGCTAAAAAGTAACACAGATGTGTCAGAGTGAACACAGAAGTGCCATGTAAGTTGCCCGTCAAACTTGACCATCTCGGGCCGGGAAGAGCGGTGGCGATCCTTGTTGTCGGTGTAGAGCAGCGCGTACAGCTCGCGGTTGATGCCCTCTGGTCGGCGGCTGCCGCGGGTGCTGCCCGGCTTCCTCGCCACACGCTGCGGCCCGATGATGCGGTCCTTGTTGATCTCAGGCGCCGAGCCGCGGTCCACCTCCAGAATGTCGAGCACGTCCGACATGGTGGCGACTGATCACAGACGGACTCACGACAGGCTGCCGACAAAGAAAGACTCAACTTACAAACACACCAAACACACACACGGGCACACATTTATATATACATTTAGTCCGAACCCTTTGATGGAAGGGTTTCCGACGTCAGGACCAGCGCTTAGCAGAACTTGTTGCGCAGACCCTGACCCGTACCGTCCGACCCGGCAATGCCGGGTATCCGGTAGAATTTAGAGGCGAAAATTTAACGTGCCCCACATGCCTGGACACGACCCGCCACGCCCTGTGACGTCACCTGACCTTGAGTGCGACCGCTGCCACCGGCCGCAGACGCAGATTTCCACCGAAATTTCAATCAAAGTCTCCCAAGGGCACCCATCAAGGTCAAACTATCAAAATCCCAAAAAATCAACCTGATGTACCTTTTTACGGACAAACAGTATACCGCACAGCCTCACAAAGGCCACCATTCGAAAAAACGCATAAATTGCAGATGCAACGTCCGCCGAAATTTCGATAAAGTTCACACAGCGAGGTCAAACTATCAAAATCGACCTTATGTACCTTTTTACGGACAAACGGTGCCTTGCAGTTTTTTAAAGCCACTATTCGAAAGAGCGCATCAAAATGCAGGTAAGACTTTCGCTTAAATTTCGATCAAGGTCACCATCCCTTATAATCGATCTTAGTTACCTCTGTACGGACAATGGTGCATAGCAAAGGTTGTTAAAGGCCACCATTCGAAAGAACGCATACAAATGCAGGAAGGACTTCCACCTATATTTCCATCAAGGTTACCCAAGGTCAAACATCAAAGTCAAACTATAAAATATCCCTCAAAATCGACTTATTGTACCTTTTAACGGCGCTCTTTCAAATGGTGATGGCCTTAGCGATGCCGTGCAATGTACCATTTGTCCATAAAAAGGCACATCAGGTCGACTTTGAGGAATTTCGATAGTTTGACCTTGATGGGTGTCGGGTGACCTTGGGTGATCTTAATCGAAATTTCAGTAGACATTCCACCAGCATTTGATGCGCTCTTTCGAATGGTGGCCTTTAAAAAACGTGCAATGCACCATTTGTCCGTAAAAAGATACATAAGGTTGATTTTGAGAGGTTTTGATAGTTGGACCTTGATGGGTGATCTTGACCGAAATTTCGGTGGAAGAAGTCCAACTTTGCAAACGCCCCCAAACGCATCAGCCTACATGCTTTTCTACGCTGCCAGAGGCTATGCAGAGTCTGACTGTCGATGCGTAGGAGAGACGCATCATATGACAGCGCATGCAGGAAGAGCACCCCAGCAGCCAGCTGGAGGCGTTTGTGATCCGATACGGCCAATCCTCACAATGCCGCCGACCGCCGGGAGCAATGTGTGACGTCACAGCACAGGAGGCCGCCTGTGGCAGTGTGGCATTTTTATTTTATTTTATAAATTTAGTCCGAATGTTTTGTATGGATGGCTTTCCGAGGTCAGGACCCGTGCTAAGCAGAGCTTGTTGCGCTGGTCCTGACCTCACCACCCGATCGCGCAATTCCTGTTGGCCGGCAGAATTAAGAGACGAAAGTTTTACGTGGCCAACATACCTGGACACGGTCCGCCTCGCTCGCTGACGTCACCTGGCCTAGAGTGCAACCGAAAAATGACTTTAGACCTTGACATTCAAAATATTAGTTTTTAATCGTTATCCTAGTATGCGATTTGACCCCCATGCATATTTTGGGAGCCAAATTTTGTTGTAGCAAATTTCCGTTTTGTTGGATGTCAGCTTCATGGACAATACTAACATCACCAAAATGTTTTCAAGCAATCAAAATATGATGTTGAGTGTGATGTTTTGTCTTTTGAGCAGGGTAGGTAATATTAAATATAGCATGTCCAATGGTATGGTAAAGGTAGGTCTAACTACAGAGAATGCCAAAATACCAGACTTAATGTAACCTACTCATAGTGATTATGCACATCTGCATTATCTACACCACCAACAGCAGGACAAGTTCAGTAGGGTAAACAACTGTAATATTCATATTCATATTCATACTCATATAAGATACAGGATAAAGGTCACAATTGACCTGTGGGACCCGTTCAAATCGAGCTCCGTTTCCAGTTCACTGTCTCATCCCATCTGAGTTGGCACATCGTACCAATACAATGTGCCCAGTGCTTAATCAATTTTGCCTTAAAATTGATTCAACTGTCACAGCAGAGACCACGTGCAGCGGGCCCAGAGAATTCCAGTCGTTAATGACTCGAACTGCAAACGAGTTGCGTCGGGCTCTGTTGGTGGCGTGGGGGCTTCTGCAGTTTCCATTGATGGCCCCTAGTGGTTGCAGTTGCAGGCAACTGAAAGAAGACCTCAGGATCCAAGTCGATGCCAGAGTGAAACATCTGGAATAGCATTATCACGTCCCCTCTCCTCCTCCTGTGGTACAGTGATGGTAGTCCAAGCGATCGCAGCCTCTCTGGATAGGGAACGTCACGGAGACCAGGGACCAGCTTCGTGGCGCGTCTTTGGACCCTCTCGACCAACTTCTGATCTGCTCGGTTGTACGGGCCCCACACCGTGTTTGCATACTCTAGGTGGGGCCTCACTAGAGTCTTGAACAGAAGTGGGAGTGTTGTCGTGTCAATGTGTTCAAAAACGCGCTTGATAACAGCCATGACTCTGGATGCCTTTGTGACCGCTTCCGCTGCCTGCTTCCTGAATTTTAATTTGCCGTCCACATGAATTCCGAGGTCACGTACCACCTTAGACCACTCCAGNACTGCAATGTCATGTACAGCCGACATACTCATCATTTAAGCATATCTCAGTGGACTTCGCTGGACCATTCGAGACTCGCCAGGGCCGTGGAAAAACAAGACAGAAGCGTTACCTGTGCGTCTTCTACTGCTTGCATACAAAGGCTGTTCATTTAGAGATGGCATACGGTCTAGACACCGACAGCTTCCTTCGGGCCTTCATGCGGTTCATTGCGAGAAGAGGGAGGCCGAGCCATGTGACGTCAGACAATGCTACCAATTTCGTGGGAGCAAACAAGGAGATAAGAAAGCTTCTGCGTCAGCTGGACGAAGGTGAAATCCAAGAAAAGACGGCACACCTTTACATCAAGTGGCGGTTCGTCCCTCCAGGAGCACCACACTTCAATGGCGGCTGTGAAGCGATGGTGAAATGCGCTAAAAGGGCCTTAGGCAAAACGCTGCAAAATGCTGATCTGACGGATGAAGAGCTGCAGACTGCCTTCTGTCGCGCCGAAGCATTGCTGAACACCCGACCGATCACAGCAGTGTCGTCAGACCCAAATGATGGTCCTCCACTGACTCCGTCTTCGTTTCTGCTGGGTCATACTGAAGTTGACCTGACGCCGACCTCCTGTGACGAGAGGGACAACTTGAAGAGAAGATGGCAACGACTCGAACAGTTGAACAGGGAATTCTGGCGCCGCTGGATCCGCGACTACCTGCCGAGTTTGCAAGCCAGGCAGAAGTGACCGGAAATCTCGAAGAACTTACGAGAAGGCGAAACAGTTCTGCTTGCTGACCATCAGTGCTCGTGGGTGTGGCCGTTGGGAGTTATATCTGTGTTCTGGGTCAGTATATTAAAGTGCGGGTCGTGAGTTAAGCACTTCAAAGGGCGTATACAAGAGAACAGTCAACGAAGGTTTGAAACTGGAGTTTGAGGAGTAACGCGGAAAGTAGTTATGGGACGAAGTGATAGCTGTATAGTGTATATTGATCGATTGGATTTGTTGTGCGAGATTATGTGCTTCAGAATGATTGAGAATCATTCAGCGTGGGGGGGAATGTTCCGGAGGAACGTTAACAATTACAGCGGATGCCTGTTTAGCGCGAGATTTAAAATCTTTAGCAACTGTGAAAAAGAGTGTGTACGAAAAACCGGTGTGTGTGGGAATTATTAAGCAATACAGTGCAGTTTGTATTATTGAGTTTCATTAAGGCTTTAAATACGCATTTTAATTAGTTCACAATTAAGAAACACAACGCGGGAACATATCATGCAACAGGGGGAGAAAGTGCATTTTGGAAGTCGTTTGTTCCCTGCAAGTCCATAGGCGTAATGTTAAAATCCGAAATGTTTGGGGGGGCACGCTGCCCCCTGCCCCCGGCTCTACGCCCTATGGGGGGCGTTCGCCTCCCGCTCAAAAAGTTTGAGAAGGCAGTTGACCCTCCTCCCCTGCCCCCCGGCTTCTACGCCCTATGACTATGATAGGTCAACCAAAAAAACGTCAGAGTGACGTCATGTTCTGGCATTTTCTGTTGAAAGAAGGTTTTGCGGGAATCGCTGTCGAAAGTAAAGTTTTCAGATAAATTAAATTGTAATTTATCAAATATCAAATGACAGATGATGAACTAGGATATCAAACTGCAGTCTCGTATTCTCAAAACTTACTTTTAAAATGAGAAATCCAAACACATTTTTGTTTTGTTTTTACAATTTTTCACAAAAAAAAGTTTTCACAAAACTGGTATACATATATGATTGAAAAGAATCCCATGCAAATGCGTAACAAGTTTCAAGTTGCTATCTTGAAAAATAACTGACTTCCAACTTTTCAAAGCTTAAATTCGACCACCTCTACAGCATAACCATGCATATTGCATAAAATCGCATTTGCTTTTTTGTTTTTCTATTTGTATGGAATAAAACATGTTCTTAGGCCATTTTTAGCGTTCTAGTCGACAAAAAAAAACATAATACGTGTTACAACTCCTAATTACCGTAATCTGCAGTTTGACCTCGTGACCTCGGATGACCTGAACCTGGCCCAAGTTAAAAAACAGCTTAGTATGGTAATCAGAAGTAAGAAGGTAATTAGAAGGTTATTAGGGCAATACAGAATCATACTGATTTATCAACTGATTATGCGTTTAATATAACATTTTTGCGGGACAATTTCATCCACCGGACTTTGATGACACGGTTAAACATTTAGTTTTTGACGTGACCTGTGACGTCATCAGTGACCCTGAGGTTAACAATATTAGGTTTCCGCCGACAAATATGACAAGGCTATCGTATGCCATTATTATAATTTTTAAGATCAGTCCAGTTGTTCTGGAGATCAGAGGAGGGGGGGGGGCTAAAAATAGCCCCCCAGTAAGTCGCGTTATAAATATGTTTTACAGACTAGTGTCAACAACTCCACATGACCAATGTGAGTAGGCACACTCCCTTTAAGCTCAATAATAGGCATAAGTAAAAATATAAATTTCGAAGGGAAAATATAGATTCCGAAGGTATTTGGACTTTTTTAAAAGGGGATTTCGATTGCTCACCATTGATGAACTTTTTCCGACTGAGTTTTAATATCGGATTGCTTGTATTCAGGTAGGTAGGTACTCCCTGTCCCTGCACAGTGCACAGGCATCTCACTTGTGTAAACAACGCAAGAGGTAAATGTCTCAACTGCGCTGAATATGGTGCTAATTCGTTGCCATATGTGCCATATATAGTGGCGAGTAGAAGTCGCAAACAGTTTTTAGATTCTTATGAAAAATGAAATAAGTTATGTGCCTATTGTTTGTCTGTATTTGCGCTGCTTGGGTAAGCCTTTGATGACGATTACAAATCATAAGTAGTTCCTAGGACTTGTTTAAACCCGTTTTTGCAATATTAACCAGAAGAGGCAGCATCCCTTTTAAAACAAGGTAATCCTTTAGCATTCTGCGTTACAGCTTATACCCTGAACTTGTATTTATTTTACATCTCTGCAAACATTTCATAACTAACGCTTAACCAATATTATATAAAAAATAACAGTCGATTTCAGCGGCCACTGTCCGTACGCTACAGCATACCTGCATTGAAGTAGCGGGCGTAGTCCCATTTGCTGCACTCGGCTGGAAGCACCGCCGACTGGTCGCTCTTCTCAGCGGGAAGCTCCACATAACGGTGGGTGTGCCGGTGCGGCCACCACGTGCTCCAATGGTTATGAAGCAGCGCAGTGAGGCACCATCATACTCTACACCGAGCGCTCTCCAGATGTCGGGATAGCCCGTATAGGATGATCCTTATATTTTCGGGAGGCGGCTTAATGGCCCAAACAGCTTAGCGGCACAGTATTATACTTGGCAATGCGTGCTATATCAAAAATAAAACGCTGCGCCCCAAACTTGACACCGCCGTGATAGAATGACTCTAGATGAACGACATCATGGAATGTGCTCTCACACGACCTGATGACTGAAGGGCGGACGCATAATCTCAGGCTCACCATCTGCTTAAAACAGACCCGTATATTTGGCAGCAGGCATCATGCTGAACATAGTGTCCATCTACGAGAGATGCATGACAAGTGACAGCCATTGGCGAAACTAGAATTAGAAGTTGACCTTTTGGACACGAACTTTTCCTCCTTATGATGATCAAAATATTTTTGTCAGAGGCAGTTAGTGTTTTTGCGGTGTGGTTAGATTGATTGATTAGGTCAGCTTCATTAAAGATCAACATACCATTGATTAATATGCTATTTCACCCTCGTTTGGCTTCTGCAATGCAGTGCTGCTCGTTAGCGCTCAATATCGAGGATAAGACAGATTACTACAAGAACATTTACACAGAGCATTTACAGAAGCGCTTCTGGAGATTATTATTTATTAGAGTATCCCAAATAATTGGAATATATCGTAATGCATGTCGAACAAAAATATAATTATGTATGTGGATTCAAAATACCTTCTCATTCACTGGCCATTCTCCAGGTCCGTTATTCTAAGAGCGCACTTAATGTATAGCTAAAAAGGAGACAAAAGGCTGCCACCCTTGTGATATTATTAGCCATAAGGTAACGGCGTCCGTTCACACGGCGTGCATTTCATATCTACGGGGCGTAGTCAGCAGCTCGCAGCTCTTCTCGGCCAAGTTATCAATAATATATTCACACAAGTTATCATTTGCTATATATTAAGATATTAGAGGCGCGTCCAAGCTGTGATGGGCGTTTGGCATGAATCCACTCTTATATATGATCCAAAGACGCACAGTTGGTACTTGGGTGGTGCTCTAAGTCCAGTAAATGGGAACACATGGCCTATAACACTAATGCTGGACGAGGATCCTACGTTCCCATCCGCATGCAGATGGCAACTCTCCCGAAGATGGCACGAACGGCCCATGCTGTATTATAATGGTCGGCAAAGCCCAAACTATTTTAGAACATATCTTGCAGATTTGCCGTTGCATCGGTGAGAAATTGCGTATAGTCGCTTTGTATCCTGCTTTGCCGTTGAATTAGCAGCCAAACTGCATTGAGGCCGTCCCACAAATGCCGATTATTGTCACCGTTCAGAACACCGTGCACCACGTTTTAATTCGGATCATGAATATCCCGAAATGCCTCGCTGCTGCCTCAATGCTGCCCATTTCAGGACGTTTTCCCACGTAATACTCCAACTAGTTATCTGCCAAAGGAAATTAACATAATTTAAGCATACTGTTCTGTTACTTCAGGCGCTTCATTATTTACGAGGGTAATCATATCACGTGGAGTAAGTTCATGTCCCTCAAGCAGCTTTGAACTTGTGTCCCCGGTGAATTGGCAGCGACCAGTGAGGAATGCTGATCCCAGTCGTGCCTCGGTGTCGGTAGCCGTAGTTGAGGTGTGTGGCAACTGTACAGTCTTGGGTAAAATGTTCCTGGTCCGTTCAAAAGTTCTGTTCGCTCGTTTCCTGCTCTGTCTGTTGGTGCTGCAACGCGAGTGGAATCCAATACAATTACTATAGCCCTCTCCCCCGGTATCAGGGGCGAGAGCAAAAATAGTTTCAATAGAATTTTACTGCATGCGAGCACCGACAAACAGCATCCGATAGGCAGAGTTGACATTGAACTAAACAGGGTGCGCTTAACCAAAGGTTTTTAAGAATACTTTCTACGCTAGCTTCCGTCAGACGAAAACAAACATCGCCCCAGGGAAATGGAGGATTTATTCACGAAGGATTTATTCAACGGGAACATCGTCACCGGTTGAGGTGAAAAACTGAACAGAACATCTACCCTAGACTGTACATGGTATACCACATAACACCATAATCAGTTAGTCGCAAAATAAACCACACGAATCTGGCAGCCTGGCCCAATCAAACAGCCTATACAATGTGTATGGCTATTTATCCCATAGTTGTAGTCAACGCACCCACATTCTGCACGCACCCACATTCTGCAATGTAGGTGCGAACTCGATATTTTCACAAAAGGGAACCTCTCCATAATTTTTGCGCAACCTTCTTAGACCTATACAATTGCATGCATGAATGCAGCAATGTTGATGCGGACGTGGCCGAGTGGGTAGAGTGCTTGTCTGGTGCTTGAAGGATTCAACCCTTCCCACTCCCACGACCTCAATCCATGTATGGATTCATCGTGTCCGAATGTCCTGATAATTAGAGCGCGGTGGCACGTAAAGCCTCAAAAATAATAATAATAAATGGAACAATGCTGCAGTGCACATGATGCCTATGCAAAGAACATCAGTTTATCACCAACCTTTGTATCTGCAAGTTGCAACTAATGATTGGCGTTTAAAGCAGTACCGAAAAACTTTGCTTCCATAGACTCTGGCGACATAACAAAATCAAAGTAAGGCATAGGTAGGCACGCAAATGTTACGCTCTTTCGTAAGCGTATGTATATTGTTTCACTCGTACAACCGAAGGCTATCCATGCTACGGTAAATATATCGAAACCCAGCAGCTGGAGTGAACTTCGTGGCTAGTGCGTGCTGCGTACTGCGTACTGCGCACTGCGTAGACCCCCACCCTGTACCAGCCAGACGGGGCCGCCCGGCTGACACACAGGAGACTGCAGTACTGGACAGCAGCGTAACACCAGGCCGGCAGCCCGGCAGATCGGGACATGGAGACACTTACAACAGCGTAACACCAGGCCCTGAACAGCAGCGTAACACCAGGCCAGCAGCCCGGCAGATCGGGGCATGGAGACACTTACAACAGCGTAACACCAGGCCCTGAACAGCAGCGTAACACCAGGCCAGCAGCCCGGCAGATCGGGACATGGAGACACTTACATCAGCAGCGTAACACCAGGCCTGCAGCCCGACAGATCGGAACATTAAGTCACTTACGGCGCAGCCGCGGCGGCTGGTGACGTCACCGTTCGAAGCGCAGACAAGGCAGAAGTGCATCGGATGAATGCAGCCACACACAGTTGAGTGCTGTAAGTGTACAAACTAATGAGTTTCACCAGAACGGACAGCGAGTATCAGAACACACCGAGTTTCAGCAGAACGTGATCTGTAAAATACGGACAGTGAATTTCACAAGCCGGACCGGGCCGTAAGTTTCAAAATAACAGACCGTGAGTCTGCCCGGTATTTCGCGTCCAAGCTTAGGGGTGGAAATGATCTCCGAAGCATTTTAGCTGAGCGAATTATATTTATTTTACTGCTGTTCACTTATTTGAGAGGAGCATGAAAGCAAGACTATCCCAAGCTAAATGATGATGAATGTGCTTTGATCTTTGAAACTCGTCAATGAAGTTGCATAATCCGATCCTTTCATCCGTTAAAGGTTCGGAATGTAGTTTGGTTTCTGAAACATCTCAATCTGTTAATTCAATGGAAAATTCGAAAATATCCTAACCAAAGACTCATTAAATGTCTATAATTGAACTGCATTTGGCTGATTCTATGACAATGACATTTCATTTGTAGCTTATTGAAGCATTTCTAACCTCAGGTAGGTTAAAATGAACTTCGTGACAGTGGATTTGTAAGCATGAGTAAACGTGCAGATCTGCAGTTTGTAATATTGAAAAGTCAGGACCATTGAACATGCTAATGGCCAGGATTAATTCTAACTTCACGAAATCACCAACATTGCAAGGAAGCAGATGCTTTCTTATCTTTATTGTCCCCGGGCTTAACATCAGTGGCGTCGCCACTTTAATTTTGAGTGGGGGGATCGGTAGCACATGTACTCGGATGCCAGTTCCTGCTTTCATGGTTTATTTCGTCAAAATTATACGTTAATGACACGTAAAATTACACCTTAGTTTTCGATGATATAATGTCCTTGAAACTACAGCTTAGAGGCTGTAGTTTCAAGGACATTATATCATCGAAAACTAAGGTGTAATTTCACGTGTAATTAACGTATAATTTTGTTATACATTAATAGATAGCTGACATACCGAAAATTATTTTCTGAAGCTGATTGATATTGCGAACTTCTGTGATCACGATAACAACTGCCACGCGGTTAGATGTATGGACGGACGGGTAGACAGAAATAGTATGATTATTATTAGAGGATGTTGCAACGCAAGAAGTATTTTCTCCTTTTTTGACCAAAGGAATATCGCTACTAACAGAACTAAAATCACTATCATACGATGCAAAACACGTTCACCACAATCAGGCAAAAACGTCCTCGTCCAGATGTTCTAGACCCTAGACTGTGTCGTGGAACGATGTTTATCGATTCAAATTCGGTACAAATAAGCGAACTCTCCTCATACCATTCACTGTTCACACAATATCGACACGACATAACTTGCCAAATGTTATACCAAAACGGAATTTGTGGTTCCGAATAATTTATTGCAAGGCAATTTATCATATAAAAGAGCAAAAATACTCAACATATATATCAAATTAAAGATTCACTGCCATATTCCGTAATCATTGCCGTATGACAAAACCAACCAGAAATGTCATCTAGCCGATCGTGAGATTATATCTGTGCGCTGTGCAGAACATCAACATTCCAGTGTCATCGTCAACATTCCTGCCGTTCTCGGCAAAAAACATGGAGCCGGCCGAAGGAAAGAAGCGCAGGGGAGAGGAGGTCGGGGGAGGGGGACGAAACCCGACCCCGCTGCAGCTCTAGACAGTACCGGGAATGTTCCAGCAGCGGCCGCCGACCCCCAACCAGCTGAGCAGATGCTTTATGGCAGCGGCGAATACCGGATTGTGCATCCCCTTTGTGTCGGAGCTCGTAACCGACTCTCACATAACTCCAGTCCGCGGTTTAGACCGTCAACGTTTGGCAACAGACGAGAGGGAGATGGGCCATGTGTGCATTGCCGGACTATCATGCGCTTTATGGCGTGCTTTATCGACATACGTCCTGCCTGCAAACACTGGAACACTGTGCTAGGGAGTAGTTTGTTTCGGGAACTGCCTGTTGGAGGAGCGTGCCTGCGTCACGCAGCACGCCCTCCTCCGTTATCCGCCGGCACTTGTTACCAGGGCGGACACGTGACCGACGCAGCTGCCGGCCACGCAGCACACGACGAGAAGTCCTACAAGGCGGACAGCCGCCATGTGCCACTGCATATGGCCGGTCTCGTTCAGCCTCCCAGTTACATTATTCATGCAGCCGGCCGCGGCCGCCGCAGAGGCCGCCCCAGCGCTGCGCCGGCCGCGATCGACTCCGATAGCAGGCGGATCATTTCTGTTTTATTTCCTCCGTGAGCGGTCCGCGCGCCGTCTGCCGCAGCCGCTCCTGCAGCGGCCGTTCTCGCAGGAATGTCGTCAGCGGGCTGCAGCGGTTGAGGAGGCTGAGGTGTTCCGTCAGGACGGAGCTGCAGCTGCTGGAGTGTTGGCCGCTTCACGACCTGTATCCGGAACGGGCTGGTGACGGCGGCTTCATGACCTGTCCGCGGGACAGGCTGGGTCGTGAGTGGCGAGGGATGCAGCGCATCACTGCCGTCTACCGGGATCCGTTTTGGACAATTGTCAAAATTTGATGCTTGGATAAGGCTCGTTTAAAGGTGTCTCGGACAAGATAACATTTGCACAGTGAAATTAGTTTCATCGGTGTCTCGTCGGCTTGACATTTTGACTTAACCCTATTCCCTGCGGGCGGCCAGAATTACGTTAACCTGCGGGGGGGGCAGATTCCGGCCCCAGAGATACTCGAGAACCGCTCGGCCGATTCGATGGGACGAACACCATTCGATTCGTCGTGACGCATCTTTCTATTTTTGGATCCCAGAAATTGCTTTTTGGCTCTAAAAATGGGGGGCCAGGGGGCAAAAAATAACGAAACTTTTGGGTGTATTTTTAAGGTCATTGTGGCCAAGTGATTCGACGATTTGCATGCAAAAAACGTTTTTTGAGCTTCCAATTGTCATGTTTCTTCAATTGTGAAAGGGACAAGTACAAAAACGAAAAACAATAGGGCCGCAACTCAGAGGTATAGAAAATGGGGAGAATTTTTGATGAAAAATATGTTGCTTTTCCTTAGTGTTTCGGACGTGGAACGTCAACATGTGGGCTTTGTTGCTGTAATTTGTTGAATGTAACAAATTGTGCATAGGCCGGAATTCAGGTAAACAACGTGGGGGGCACCATGTGCGGAACGCCTTTTATCATCTGCTTATTTGAAGTTGGGCCTAAATTGACGGAGAATATCGCCCTCCCATTTATAATGTAGCCTGAGTTGCGGCCCTGCCCTAAAATGTGTATAGTCCAAGTATGTATGCATGTACAAGAGCATTGACTTAGTTTCTGACGTTTTATTCCAGGCGTAAACTACGAAAGGAAAGTTATGCCCTCCGCACACCGCATGCGAAACGACGCTCCCACAAACATGACCCTGAGCCGCCTCTGTTGGGCCGATTTTTTCAAAATTTTCACAGAACACGCGTCATTCATATTTAGGAAAAGTTCGAAAGTTTCAAGGCGATAGACGTAATTTTTTCAGAAGCGGCGGGCAAATAACTACAGGGGGCAGAATCTGCCCCCGCAGGGAATAGGGTTAACATACAAATGTATAATATGTTATTGGGTGATAGATAAGATAATAGCACTCAGTATCAAGCTATATCCGCCCGTGTAGCTCAGTCGGGAGAGCGCTGGGCTACAGATCTGACGCACCCCGGGCAAGATGGCTTCGAGCCGCTTCGCGCTCGCTGTTTCTCTGGCGGGATGACCCTTGCGGCTGTGGCTAGCGGCGGCGTCAAGGATCAGATGAACAAGCAGCGAAGCCGGGCGACCGTCCCTCAGTCGTTAGGGAGTTACAATTTCGTCTCTAAATCTGCTGGTGACTGGAATTGAGTGATCGGATGGTGGGGTCAGGCCTGCGCACAAGCTTAGCTTAGCGTGGGTCCTGATCTCGGGAATCCATCCCATCAAAACATTCGGACTAAATGTATAAAAATATATATATTCAGTCTCTACACCTGTATGTTACAATATTGAATTGTATAACGGTGATGACATACAGCCGGCCTTGCATAATAAGATAAATCGCTGCGTCTCTACAGGCCGCCAGTGTAGAGAACAAACTACACAAATTTGGGTCATCGATGCAGCCACGCCTCTCGCATCTTATAATACTGCTATTTTAGTACACCACTCCATGTCCTGCTCTGACCCTGTCATTGCTCACATGTGCACGCTTCCCGGATTTATTGGAAAGTAATCCCTTCAACCAATGTAGGTACCTATATTTATCCTGTCCGTGATTGTAAAAATTGATTGTGAACATTGTCTGTCTGTCAGACGGACCATCAAACGTCGCCAGTTTTCTAGACAAAGCAGCTCAGAACTCATCTGCTCGGATCACATCGACCATCAGATCGGCCAGGTTCTGTCAGGCCTCTCAGGTTATGCCAGACATGTTATGGTCTTTCAGACTTGTCATGTTCTGTTGAACCAAGGGGTTCTGTCAGACCTGTTATTTTCTGACAGACCTGTCATGTTATGACAGACCTGCCATGTTCTGACAGACCTGTCATGTTCTGTCGGACCAAGGGGTTCTGTCAGGCCAGTTATTTCTGACAGACCTGTCATGTTCTGACAAACCTGTCATGTTCTGTCATATCAGGCAGGTTATATCAGATCAGGCAGGTTCTGTCAGACCAGGCAGGTTTTGTCAGATTAGGCAGGTTCTGTCAGATCAGGCAGGTTCTGTCAGACCAGGTAGGTTCAGTCAGACAAGGCAGGTTCTGTCAGATTAGACAGGTTCTGTCAGACCAGGCAGATTATGTCAGACCAGGCAGGTTCTGTCAGACCAGGCAAGTTCCGTCAGAACAGGCAGGTTCTGTCAGACCAAGCAGGTTCTATCAGACCAGTCAGGTTCTGTCAGATCAGGCAGGTTCTCACAGATTAGGCAGGTTCTGTCAGATCAGGCAGGTTCTGTCAGACCAAACAGGTTCTGTCAGACCAAGCAGGTTCTGTCAGACCAAGCAGGTTCTGTCAGACCAAGCAGGTTCTGTCATACCAGACAGGCTCTGTCAGACCAGGCAGGTTCTGTCAGACCAGGCAGGTTCTGTCAGACCAGGCAGGTTTTGTCAGATCAGGCAGGTTCTGTCAGCCCGGGTAGGTACTGTCAGATCGGGCAGATTATGTCAGACCAAGCAGGTTCTGTTCTGTCAAATCAGGCAGGTTCTGTCAGACAATTCAGGTTCTGTCAGACCTGGCAGGTTCTGTCAGACCAGGCAGGCTCTCCAAACCAGGCAGGTAATTACCTCATCTGTGTCGGGCGTAATTACCCCATCTGTGTCGGGCGGGCCGGCAGATTGCCAGACGAGGCCGGTGTTATAATCACCTGCCCTGTATATCAGTCTGTCTATCGGGCCGTCAGACGCGGCCCGGTGACACGCTGGGGACACCTCGGTCCGCTGGCCGTCTGCAGCCAGCCGGCTCACGCGCGCGCCCCGGCCTCATGCATGTATGCATTGTTTGCGGCTCGGCGCGCTGCATTGTCCGGCATTGTACTGGAGGATCACACGCCGATAGCGCTGCGCTCTCACACACACATACATGCACACACAGCGGCGATAGAATTAGCCTGGTAAGTGTTTGTGTGCTCGGAGTGGGGTGACATACCCAGGCGTAGGCGGAGATAATCCCACACCTGCATACAAGATGCATGTGTGCTGCATGCATGCATGCATTACATAATAAGTGAACATTTACCATGCATAAGTATATATATCTAGAAGCATGTGCCTTATTTGTACAGGTTACGAGGAAGATAAGCGTCACTGGAATCGGTGCTTCTTTCCAACCGGCATGCCATCTCTTGATACATTTGACCAATGACAAGAACATTACTTGTGTTTAGCATTTTTCTCCGAAGTCTCCAATGGGTATCCTATGGATATCCTAATCCAAACACAGCAGCCATCATCCTCAGTCCTTCTGACGTACCTGAAAGCTGCAACTCAAGGATAAGATGGCAAAAACTATGGTGAGGAAGCACATGAGATTACGGCCGTCCGATTGCGGCGCTCACAGGCTGGAGACGGCAATGCCGTCTGTCTGAAGAGCTGTTGAGATTTGAGAACCGTTGACAGTCACAAGAGGTATGGTTAACTGGAAACCGATGCGGTGGCCCTGAGCTGGTGTGCTAGGAGGTCGTTTCGATTTCAGAAGAGTACGTAGAACCGTCTAGCTGATTGAAATGACCTATCGTTTGTTACCTATAATCCTTGACACAAACAGCACCTAACTATCGCAGTTTATCCGTACATGACTTGTGACGATTTAAGACCAACTACATTCCCAGTATCGCTTCTTCAGCTTGCAAGGACAACAGTACAGAGTTATCGGTCACCAGAGCCGGAGAGCCTGTGACCTCACCGCAGCGTGCCACACCCGCTCTGCTTGGAAGACACCCGGCGCAGGCGGCCGGCGCGAGGCGACGGGAGGGCAGAGGCTCGGATTCGTCTGCCGCACCTGATGCGTACATCTAATCATCCCCACCCAATGCATCGTGATGAGATGAGCTCCACCCAGCACGGCAGAGAGACGCCAGACGCAGACGCCGCACAGCCGAGTGTCCCTGCAGCCAGCTCGGCACTGGACCGGCCAGCCGTACTATGGATTTTAAACCCCGTGAGACACCGTTTTTTGGTGATAACTTATTAAGAAATGGCCGAATCCGAATTAAATTTTAGCGCTGTCTATTTCAGCCCAGGCGCCGATTTCTGTCCATATAATCTGTTAAAAAATCCAAACTTATGGTTCTTGCCATGACTCGTAACGTTACGATCTGCTTGGTAGCCCATTCCCACAGCAGAGGCTATCGTGACGTAGGTTGTGACCTCAAAAGCACGTGCCTGTCTTATCGTCATCATGCGTCCGTAGTCACGTGCTGTTGAGGTCAACAACTCACATCCTACGTTCACGGTAGCCTTACTGTGGGGTCAAACTGGGAATTGGTTTAAGAGCAGATCTTCACGTTACGAAGTCCAATGAACAAGTACCGATACAGTTTTGATTTTTTGTTAACAGACTATACGGACAGAAATCGGCGCCTGAGCTGAAATAGACTGTGCAAAAATTATATTCGGATTCGGCCATTCCTTAACAAATTATCGCCAAAAACGGG
The DNA here is from genome assembly GCA_014673585.1 of Semibalanus balanoides. Taxonomy (NCBI): domain Eukaryota; kingdom Metazoa; phylum Arthropoda; class Thecostraca; order Balanomorpha; family Balanidae; genus Semibalanus; species Semibalanus balanoides. The sequence continues at coordinate 53,819 of VOPJ01005857.1, forward strand.
GTCTCACGCGGTCTGAAATCCATAGTAGTTCGACCATATGGTCACCCAAACCAATCTCGCATACGGTCCCGCAAACAGGCAACACCAGTGGTCAATTGTAACTAATCGCTATCTATCGTTTCTCATAGACGTTTCATGCCATTTAGAAACCGCAATTAATTAATAATTACAAAAATGGTGGAATGCATCCTATCTCGACCATGTAAGATCAAACACGGAAGAACCCAAAGCCAAACAACAGCATCCTGTGTCAAAAATATTCAAACAAAAAGTAAAGAAAGAAGGAGAGAAAGAAGGCGAGAAGAAAGAAAACAAGAACATACAAATCTCAAAACATTTCAAATTTGCACTGAGCCACCATAGATATGAGTCACTTGGTCCTGGTCCTGGTCCATTGCTGTCTTGGTCCTGGTCCATTGCTGAAACTTAAAGGGATAGTGCCACCTCGGGAGGATTTATAAAAAAGCAGCTTAAATGCATGCTGGCAGTTAATTATCATGTATGCTCTTGCTCAAACTTGCCCTAAAGCAATGTATCGGCAAAACATTTTTCTGACTCCATATTGTTTGTCCCGATTGTGCACAGCTTGCCACTAGATGTCGCTACGTATAGCTGATGCGCTATGTTTTTCATTAATTATTATTTCATATTAAACTGTATCGTTTGTATCACTTGCTTTGCGAATGAGGGGAACTGGGAAGCAAAATACGGGATTTCAATTGGTTTCTGGAATTAATCTGTCGTCAGTAATGTGTATAGTTGCTGAAAGTCACTACCGGTTTGTATTACCCTATGGCTCCACCAATCACCATAGTCTGAATTCGCCGCGACTTGACTTCGAAACGTCTATCTGTGTTAGAGGGTAATGTCACTTAACTTTGCAGCCCAAAGTCAAGCCTACAATATTCTTGCTATTCTGGCTGTTTATTAAATGTAAATTATTAAAAGAAGCTAAGATTGTTGACAATAAAATTAACTGCATATGCTTTTATTTGTTAAGTTGACTGACGGAATGGTGATGTTCAGTTTGCAATATTCAGAGCAAAATTATAGCCCGCAAAGAAGTGATTCAAAATAGTGCGGAGGCGATTCCAATTTTACGAATGATTGCCAATCATTGGAGGTGCTAAAGGTTCTTTTTTGATCTACGGGTCAGTTTCCGGGAGCCAGACTATGCAGTGACATCGAACACGCTTAACCCGCGCAACCGACGGGGGCAGATATCCGCCCCATAGGTTTTTCAGGCCTAGCGGGAAAAACGCGCGGCGCGTAGCGCCGCCAAATTTTTGCATACTCTGTTTGGGCATCAATTACGCCCCACTTATGCATTTTAGGTTTGGGCTTTTCTAAAAAAATTGACTTCCTAACTTTCAAGGTCACGTTGTCAGGTCACATTAAATGACTGACCTCAAGTCACTTTTTGTCACGTTTTTGTAAGTTTGACATCTTGCTGAAGCCACAGTGGTGAACCAGACAGTTTGAAACTCAAAGTGTGTAAATAAGGTCTCGAGTATCTAGCGTTCATATATCTCGAGTTTTTTTTTTGTATCGTTGGCCTGAGATCATGAGTCAATTTTTTGTTTGATCTCCCATTATAAATCATGGGAAGACATTGAATACGCACCAAAATCGAACAAAACCTGGCTAATGTGGCAGTTTTCATGCCTAATCACTATTTTGAAGCTAACGCAGAAGGATGCATGTTGTATTTTTCTTCCGTGACCTCTTTAAGGTCAAATCCAATGTGCCCCCAGGTCATATGGACTATGGTTTTTGTACAATAACTCCTCTTCTACGTGAGGTATACCTCACGTGGAAGAGGAACATCACTCTATAGAGTACTGTGGTTTTCACCATGCTGTTTTTCTTGTCGACCTCCATCGATTGACATAAAATTTGACTTGATCTTGACATGACCTCAGGTTAGGTCATTTTTTTTAGTTTGACCTAGCTAGATCATACGATATATAATTCGATGCGCCGTGATGTGAGAAACACGAAGGTGGCAAAATCGCTGCCCTACCGTTGATACCTAAAAAGTTATTAGCAAAACACCTTTTAAGTAAAATTAAGCATTTTGACCTTCGCTGACCTCTGAAACCTTAACTATTGACTCTATCTCAAATCTGAGGACATTTTAACGAAAGAATGTTTCAAGGGCATTGCAGTGCTTTTTTAGGATTGCTCCTAGCTATGTTAGTCACTGAGCTAGCCTGGATTATGTGAAGCAATGCTCAATTTACTCGAAATATGGGAAAATTTGACCTGTTTTGACCTCTGGTTACCTCAATATTGATCTGATATTTTTATAGCACTCGTCACGGCCTACCTCACGCCGTTTTCCGTTTCTCGCCACGTTGCGTAGTTTTCGAGATCTCTGGGGGGGGGGGGGCGGTTATCCGCCCCCCCCGTTGGTTCGAAGTTGGCTCATAGTCGGTGCGCGAGTTAATCTACGATACACACCAAAAACTCTATATCGGCCAGTGAGGTGGCACTCTCCCTTTTAAGGCTGGATCAGTTTCAGGGAAGAACGGCGCGTGCGTGACACATATCGTACATTGCACACAAACATGGTTATTTGCCAATGCATGCAGGTGCCTGGCGCCTGCGGCC
>VOPJ01005858.1:0-39841 GCA_014673585.1 Semibalanus balanoides
CCCGTCTCCGTCGCCGCCTCTTCGCCGGCACGCCCTGTCCCAAGAGAATATCGGGTCGTGTGATCCCCAGATGCTGCCCGCCTTTGTCATGTCCGGCCGGCCGGGGATCCAGGCGCCTGGGCGATCCCAGCCAGGCATTGCTTTGTTTTCCATAACCCGCGCGGCGCTAGGGTCTCCAGCCAAACGCGCGGTGCTGCGGGGGGTAAATTTACCCCCTCGTATCTTCCGAACCGAAAACCACAGCGAGTCGCGCAAGGTGGTGACTGAAAGATCTCAATGAGACAAGTGTAATGCATTATCGATGTTTTTTAATACAAATCATCATCATCATCATCATCAGATAGATTTGCACCAAATCCACGGCAAGACGGTTTTTCATTGTTGCTCGTCATCTTGATCTAATCGGAAAGCAGTTACACAACACCACTCATACACAATCATTCGTTAGCGGATTTTCGCGACAGCAGCTCATGCTTAAGAGTTGTACGGAAATGGCTATCACTAACATGCACTTGTGCCGTATTCAGCATCCTAACTCCGCGGTAGCAAAGTCGTCGCCTGCCAGAGCTTCCGTCCTAATCCGAGGTAATAATAAGCGATTAGCATGTCGGCAAATAAGGTCACTGGCAAATATCAATGGCAAATAAGGTCAAATAAGGCAAATATGGCAAATAAGGTCACATGTCAGGTCACTGTCAGGTCATAGGTCAAAATTGGTATATTCGTGTTTTGGGGCCATACTCTCCATTCAAGGCCTTGCATTGAGACTATTATCACACAAATGGCTCTTAAAGGTATACTGCATCTCCCCATTTAGTACCTACAAAAGAAATGGTAAACAAAGGTCAAGGTCATGATGAGGTCGCAAAAGGTCATTATATGCAAGAGATCTACGAAAGTCATGCGACACATGTGTTAGAGGTTACTTTACACGTTTAATTTGATATAAGCAGCGATTTTGACAACCTGTCACCATCAAAGGTCAAGGTCATGTCATAATAGGTCAAAATTTGACATTAATTAATATAAATAAGCAACGCATTTCTTTAGACCACCTTTGTCTCTGAAATACGACGATGGAATTTATTTCTCTGTATTTGGTCAGTAAAAGTAAAAAAACTTAGCTTAGAAAATGACGTCATGAGCTACTTATACTTAGAGAACCATAACACAGCAATAAACAAATGTATTGCTTTGAAATTATGCTTGGGAATCGTCCTTACTTGGTTCTTTCACATATCATGTGTTTTTTGTGAGATTTTATAATTTTGTATTTTGTAGAGCAACTTTGTATTAAATATTTTTATGGTAATTGTTTTCCCGAAAATCCGAAAGTCATTTTGAAGACAATTTCATTTCCTCCGTTTTGTTTTTCTTGTTTTCAATTTGCTTCAAAATGCGATTTACTACGATTCTCCATCATTTATTTTTTTTAACCAAAAATGACATGACACGACGTTATTAAAACGTCATAATCTCTCAAAGTGCTTCATCATTTACAGTGAAATTTCGTGACAAGACGTGGAGTTGATGCAGTATACGGTACGGTGAATTTGACATCGCTATGTCAAGTTTTCAAGTTATTTATAAAATTCGGGGAGGGGTAAAATTTACCCCTCAGCGCCACTCGGGCTTACTCGCGCGATGCTGGGTCTGCAGCCGAACCTGCGGTGCTAGGGGTAAATTTTACCCCCCCCCCTCTCGTATATTCTGAATCCATGGACGCATGGAGACGCGTTAGGCGGCGATCGAATGCTAGGAATGATACGAATCTAAATCATACCCGATTGAAAAATAAGATCACTGTCAGATTGCGATCAGGTCAAAGGTCAAATTGCAGATATTTGAGTTTTTTGTTCATACTTCCCATCCAAAGTCTTAGATTTAGACTGCTATCGCAAAAAGTGCTCTGAAGGATATACTGCATCTCCCACTCTAAGTAACAGTGAAATTGTAAGCAAAGGTCAATGTGCTGATCAGATCAGGTCAAAAGGATCATTGTTTGCAAGAGGTCTCCGAAAATCATGCAACTGATTTTCTATGGGTTATTTTACACGTATCGAAGCAGCCAATTACACAACACCTAACAGCATAAAATAATAATGTCAGGTTGTATAAGATCAAAATTTGAAGTTGATTAATCTAAATATCAAGGCGTGCTGCTAGACCAGGTTTGTCTCAAATGTACAGCCAAGGCATTCATTTGTCTTTGTATTCGGTCAATAAAAGCAAAAAACGTAACTTCAAAAGATGGCGACATGAGTTATTTATACTTTGGAAATCAAAAGCCAGTCAAAAACAAAAATCGTGCTTTTACAGTGTTTTTGTTATCGATGCTTACTTGTTTATTGTCATGTATAATTCCGTTTATATATACTACATATAATATATATATATATATTATATATATTATCTGGTGAAAAACGATTTTGTGGACAAATTCCTCAGTCCTCAGTTTCTATTTTATCAAGAGAGGTGAAAACTGAAATAACAAAAAATCGTAAATTTAGGATGACCATTTGCATGATATTTATTTGCATTGTGTAACTTGCTTCAACACTTCATTTTCTACGACGTTTCAAACCTTCATCGTTTTTTCCACCAAAAATGGTATGACATGACGTCATATAGACGTTATTTTCAAGCATTTCATCAATTTCGGTGAAAGTTTGTGAGAATACGCACAATTGATGTAGCATAAGGTACTGAACATTTGACGTTGCTATCTGTCATCATTTTCAAGTGTTTAAGGAAATTCGAGAAGGCGTAAAATTTAGCCCCCCCCGCCCAAACGCTCGCCGGGTCTAGCCTGCATACCTTTCTTCGGAGCAGCAAATATGTCTTTTTATGCCGTTGGTTAACTCCCAGACAGGCGCGCAATCCAGTGATTTTCGTAAGGGGGGCACGACCTGCAAGGGGGCCCCGTCGGCCACGAGGGTTCACCCATCCATTGCGGACCAATAATTTGACCCCTGCCACATTCAGTGGGCGGAATCCAGGGAGGCATACCAAGTTTCCGGAACCATATAAGTTGCTCCCCCCCCCCAAGTAAAAAATACAAAAAACACAAAAAGTTGTGCGGACTTATGCACACTGGTACAGCTTACGCAGTTGCTATGGTACATCACTAAGGTCTGACTTCTTTCTACGCTAGCGTATTTTGACGGCGATTCTAAGAATCGAACCGTATATCAATTCAAACAGCATTACTGAGCAAGCTTCAAAGTTGATATTTTTTGTACCGCAGTGCCTCACCCTGTTGTATTTTGCTGCTTTGTAAGCAAAAAAACTCGGTTCTTTAGCGTTTTTTGCAGTGAAAACAGCTGGTTTTTGCTTAAAACAGACATGGACAAGGTAAAACCAATGCGTCCAATAATAAATTTGGAAAGCTCTCAGTATGCAGTTTAAAATGCCGCGAATGGTCGTTTCTTTAATTCGCCGTAAAACATACCGCTAGAGGAAAAACAAGCCGGACCTTGTGTTTACCATAAGCAACTGCAGGCCTGTACCTACAGGTTACAAGCGGGCTGGACGACACGCTCCCTGCCCCCCCCCCCGGCCAACAACTTTATCGCTGCGTGGCTGAGTCGGCCTGTAAGTTTGACCGCCCAACGCTCCCCACGTTTTTTAATAACGCATAAGAAGGTCACAAGGATAATCTAGGGCTCAGCCAGTTTTTGAAACGCGGCTGATAAAATTGCGTTTCCTCCCAATATAATGGTTCTGTTAAAATAGAATATGGTTCATGCAGTTCTCGCCACGGCGGATTCCAGGCCGGTCGGTTTTTTTCGGGGGACCAACTTATTTCTGGCCAAAAAGTCCCTCTTTTTTTTCTCTCGGATTTGGCCGGTCACCTTATTTGGTATTTGAGCTTTAAAATAATACCTTTTTCGCAAGAAAAAAACAAAACTGACAAAAACGCGATACTCCGTATAATATATATGCTTACGGAAAACACATCATATAATAGTATACGTTTATCTCGAAAATAACTCGCAGGGGTCGTTCGCCGATAAATTTTCAGTGGGGGCGGCTGAAATGTAAGAAAAGACGTTTCTTGCCGCATTTAGGAATAAGGATTTCTATGTTTATAGTAGGTAACTTCTAAGTTAAATTTAGCCGTCTGCCGAAGCGGCGCGAAAATTTACGGGTTTGCCTGATAAAAACCCAATAATAGGTGCGTGGCTGCCAGAGTAATGCCCACATGTATAAGCATGGCCCATACCAACTTTTTAGGAACCTGCGGGAATTTTAGCAAACTGCCAATATTAACTTTGGAAACTAGTGTCAGCAGTTTTTTGAACCATCAGCTATACCAATTGAATATTTTTTAGGCACAAGACCTGGAACTAGTAATCAATTGCGCCGTAGAAGCGACGCGATATATTGTAATCTTATGCCCTGGATATGCCATTCTCGTTAATGTGTCCCACAATGTGTTCAGAGAGGGCCCAACAGGACCCTCTCTGAAAGACTAGAAGCCCGTGGACGTCAAAGGCCCCGGTTGAGGTCAGAGGGGCCTCTGCAATACCAAAAAGGTCCCTGGGCGATTCAAAAGGGTCATAAACAGTGCCAAATGGGGCCTGTAACTCAGCACAGAGGACGCCTGGGCAGGGTCGGAGGGCAACCGTAGGGGCCCCTGAGAAGTTAGATGGGTCCCTACTCCTGGGAAATGTCCAGTAGGGTGACAAAGCACCAGAGCCAAGTTCCTTACCAGGTCTTTCAGGGCCCCTGGACAGACCTGAGGGGCTGAGGGCCCTGAAAATTCAAAAGGTCCTCATCGTAGGTCAAAGAGCAGGCCCTTGACCAGTTAGAAGGGTCCACTGGCTGGTCAAAAAGGGCACCCTAAACAATGCCAAATTTGCCTTGTTCAGCACGCAGGGGCCCAGTGCCAATGGGGGCCCTCAAACGCTCGGGAGAGGGCCCTTTAAATGCTCGGGAAGGGGGTCTTTTAGGCACCGCCCGCCCCGGGCGAAATCCTGTCTATACGTGCCTCCTCCGAGGGGCCCTACGAGGCGCTAAGAGGGGCCCGACGAGCCGGCCTAAGAGGGAGCCGCCCCGATCCAACGAAAGAGCTGTTCAACAGGGTCCCTGGGGCCGCCTCAAGGGGCCGCCTCACGGAGCTGCCTCAGAGGGGCCCCCAACGGGGCCCGCCTCCAGAGGGGGCCCACGAGTACTCATCAGAGGGGGCCCCACGGGGCCCGCCTCAGAGGGGCCCCACATTTCTAGGGGGGGCACTGGCCCGTGTGCCTCCCCCCTTGGTTGCGGCCCTTTGCTCCCCAGATATTATTTCATCAGTCTATTTTCTCGAGTCCCGGGGTATCTCTGTCATCAAATCAGTCTTTCCCTCAGGCAGATCGTGTCTTTTTTATTATGGTTCAAATTGTCTTTTAAGTCCCCAATCTCATAATGTTTCCCGTATCCACACAGTCTTATAGGAAGTATCGCTTCTTGACAAATTGCATTAAGTTTGACATTAATGGGCATCTTGAGCTGAAAAATACGAGTATGTCTTTGGTTTGGTATGACTTTGGTTTGGGCAATTGTATTGATATCCTTAAAGGGATAGTGCCACCTTGCATGCCAATATCGTGTTTTTGGTGTGTATCGGTAGATTAACCTTGTCCGGTTTCACCTGCAAAGTCTGGTTCCCAAAACTTCTCCCATTAGATAAAAAATACATTAGCACCTTCAATAATGCAATTGTTCGTAAGCTTTTAGTCGCCTTCTCATTATTTTGAATCACTTCTTTGCGGACCATAATTTTCTTTTAAATATTGCAATCTCAATTCAATATTCTGGCAGTGAACTTTAAAATCAAAATGTGTATATGCAGCTAATTATATTGTCAACGATCTTAGCTTTTTTCATAATCAGAACAGCAAGAATGGCTATGGCTCGACTTTGGGCGTAAGTGAAGCTACCTTATAACACACGCACACACACACACAATTATATATATATATATATATATATATATATATATATATTACAAGGTCAGGTCTAGGTGAATTCGTACGCTCCGACTTTTGGCGGACTACTTGGACACGTAACAGTTGCGTCAAAACAGAATGATAGCAGCCATCTTGAATTTAGTGCTGAGCACAGCTGGAACCAACGTTTTGGAGTTAGAAATAACACACAGTTTTGCCGATAAATTGCGTTAGAGCAAGTTTTAGCAAGAGCATGCATGATAGTTAATTCCCAACATTCATGTAAGGTGCTTTTTAGAAATCCTCCGGAGGTGGCACTATCCCTTTAGTGAGAAATCAGCTAGTTTCTATTTGATATGACGCATTACGTCAAAGATTCTGACTGCCGGCTCTGCCCACTACAGTCTCTGGCAAGGGTCGGCCGTGCCGCTATGGTGGCTAAACCGAACACTCGGGTATTGGTTCGGTGCCAATAGATAAGGGACCATTGTCAGAGAGTGTATCCGGTGTCCCGGATGTAGTTACGGACGGACCAAACGGACGGAAAAGTATGGCATAACATGCGGAAAATGCTAACAAGAGCCCAACATTTTGAGCCACCGGATTCAGCTACGCAAGTGATAGCGATAGCATTCGATTCAGCAAAGCAATATATTTCGGATGTGAGGTAAAACACATTTGTAGTATTTGACTAGACACACTCCCATGTATATGGATTCACGATTGTATCCTGACCAGTATCATCAAATTAACTGCGTCCACATACCGTCTTCAAACATATTTTTTCCAACGCCTTCCTGGAAACGTTTTATCACTACTGTCCTCAACATTGGGCTGACTATCAGTGGTTACTAACCCTCTCCCCTGCTTGTGATTTTCTCAAGTCGAATCGGCCTTGGACGGTCGCGCGTTCCGTTGAGCTGAGAGGCCGTTCTCGCCAGTCAGCGGAGTCTGCAGCTGACAGCGGTGCTGGAGCTGACAATGGCGACTGAGCTGTGGCCGGCGGCGCAGTGGTGCAGGCGGCGACGCTGCTGCTGGCTTGTTGGCTTCGCTCTCGGCTCGGCGGGGCTCGTGCTCGGTCGCGCGTGCAGCGGTCGATACCATTGATATCCGGGAGTGATATGTGCTGCCATTGTGCTGACTTGGTCTGCGAAGTTGGAAATCGGTCGTGTTTTATTGGACATTGGTTTATGTGACATTGAGACACATGGGTCAGTGGCTGAGCTCAGCTGGTGTGGCCGGAACGTGACTCGTTCGTTTACTGAAACAAGTTTTAGCGGCTAAATTTTGGGAGTTGTGGATGATGACATCTAAAAAAACATCTTCACGTGCCTTACTTCGTGTACATTTGTGACGGATTAATTTGTGCGGTGAAAGAATTTAACTTAATGAACGCATATTCCTTAAAATATAAGGCATTTTTGCGGTTAATAAATATATTACGAGCGAGCGGCTTCGCGCTCGCTTCGTCTTTACGTGGTATATGGAAAAAATATGATATGGAAGCGAGGCCGACCCGACCCAACCCAACCCGCCGACCGTGGCGACGCTTTGAGAAAGCTCATATATTTCCAACCGCCACGTCCGATTGACAAGCGTTCTTCAACTATCTGATGCCCCATGCAAATGAAATTATGATTATTTACATGTTTTATTCTCACGTGAGGGGGTCAGCATCGCGCGTGACCCCTGCGCGTCAGGGGTGTCATAAAAGTTATCCCTGCTGTAGCTGGAAACGGCTGGACTTATTAAACTGAAATTTTGTGTGTGGTTTGAGCCACCCCACCCTGGCAATGTTGCGCAAGTCAAACTCTAGGTCACACTGCATGTGCCGCCCGTGCACCCCTGTTCCGTCCACGGAAATTACTATAACATCGTTTGCAATACCGGACCTATTCTCGGTGAACCAAAAGTCGCAAAGACAAAGGTTCAAACACAGATTGTGTGAGAACGGCGTATTGCACTAATGTGTCGATCAGCGCGTGGCACGTGCAAAATTACTGGCTATACAAGCGAAAATAATGGTTACATGACGCTTTCACTGTTTAAATCAGTGCTTGGCACCTATGGGACGGGAAGCGATGAAACGAACACCAATGTGTAGACCAATGTACCGTCTCTAAAATGCATGCACAAATTTGGGTTTTAATGCAGTATTTTGCTGTTAAAATCCGCCTGTAGTACTTAAATTGCCGATTTTATAATATTGTCTTCATTACACCGCCGTAGCTTCAAAACCAATGGGTGCTAAACGATAAAAATGATGCAGCTGTAAAGCGCAATCAAATCCATCTAATACCCACCCAAAATGAATTTTTGCCTACAAACATGAACTTTAAGGCGTCTTACTGGTAAGTATTTCTTTGCCTTCATAACAAAGTTGCTTGATTGCAAATGATATTGCCATGGGCGTGCGTTAGTATGTCGTCTTCTCTGAAACACTTATGTCTGATAACGTCAGATGCCGCTTCACTGGCATTAATATTTATTATTGTTAGCGGAGTGACAAACCACTAAGTAGTTGTAACTATTATAAAAATCAAAATAACAAATATACAACTGCAATATACTTTTAATTTGCTCCACGAGCATTATTTGTTATATTACGTAAAAAATAAACACGGATTCAAATTGGATTTATCTTTCTCGATTTTTGGAAGAACAGTCTTGACCCTTGGTAGAAAAACATGCACGTGGATTGGATCGAGGATCACAATATTTAAGTTAAACAGCTTGATTCGCATTTATCCAATCGTTTTATGGTGATGGCCTCTCGATTAAACTGCCCCGGCTGGTGTCTGATGCCACCAAAACAGGCGCTGTTGAAAGCCAGCGTTGCTTTGACGGTCGACAAACGGCCGCCATTGATTTGACTGAGCTGGGTATTAACGCCATGATCCTAACGCTTTGACTTCAAATACGATATTACTGTCAACGCCTAAAGGGCACATTGAACGACGTAGCCGGTCTCGACTGCGCCCCTCTGTATAAAGGTAGTGAATACCACGAATATTGTCCATGATGATTGCCCATGGCGACGCTTAAACGGTGATTTTTCTTTTTCGAGAGTGTTAATTTGCCATGAAACCAAAACCCATCTAGCACTGTTCAGTATCAGAACTGTCATTGCCAGGGACAAATCAAATAAGAAGACAAATAAAGAAGCGCATTCAAGATGTATTCCTGTCTGGTTATTTGCTAGATAATTGATAGATATATATTAGTATATAATATAATATATATATATCATATAATATATTATATAGATGAATATATATATATATATACTCATCTAATACCATACATAGTTTGATTGAACAACACCTGAATAGTTTCGATTGCTATCGTTTTTGGTGCGTATTCAGACGCTTTCCAGATGTTTCGGTATGATCTCTTTGTTTTCTTCGTTGTGGTTAAAGAGACTGTTTCCGTGAAGCTTCTTAATCTACAAAATAAGAACAGATTGAGGTCATTTTAATGGCAGATATCAGAAGTTTCCGTGTGCTTGATTCACACATTTTCCGAATGAATTATTCTATGCCTACATGATGATCTAAAATGCTACAATGAGTTTAACTATCATTTATATAATATATAATACTATATATATATATATATATATATATATATATATATATTCATGGATTCAACTGTACGACCTTAGAACATTGCATGCATGACACATTGACCACTCGAGGAACCATAAACCATAATCATCACTCCATAACCTTTCGAGAATGAAATATATGCTTCACTGCGCTGGTGACGTCTGACTTCCTGCAGCTGTCGCAAGCTACCATTTATCTGCACCACTGTAGCGAACTTTCACTTGTACAATATGCCTTCCAACCAAGTGAAAACACAGACTTCGAGATATCAGCGATACTTATTTCGGAAACAAACAACGCTGCTGAGTTGCATCAACAATAAGTCATCGTCACCAAACTGGTGCATGGTGTTAGCAGTGGCGGCTCGTGGTCATCCAAGTACCTGAGGCCCAAGCCCCAAGTTCAGAAGTTGAAACAGGTAGGAGAGGGGTATCATTTTCTGAAAATGATTGGGGGGCCCAATGCTAACTTTAAAGATTCTAATTTGATTTATACCATGCAACAACATAGGCCTAATGTTAAAATTTGACATAATTGGGGTCCCCCCAATAATAATATACAAATCGACACCGGTGGGAAGGACTGCAGCTGTCCGTAATCACGCCTGGCGCCACCGTTATTTTGTTTTGTTTTTGTTTTGTTTTTGCATCTGGTTCGGCCTTGTGCCATGTATCGGGAGATATATGCCGGGGAGGGGGCGAGGAGGGGCCTGGGGAGGGGGCGAGGAGGATTGGACCCCCCCCCCCCATGGGACTCCTCCACTCGGAGCCAGGGGATTTGATCCGGGAGGCTATCCCCGGAGCCGGCGTCACCGCCTTGGCTGGCGACTCACGGGCAGCATGCGAATCTGAGCCACTCGAGCAGGTCGTATTACGCATGCGCAAGCGCCTAGAGGCCGGCTCGTCGGCGGCCTCACGAGCCGAGACGCAGCGGGAGAGCTGCAAATTTAATGTAGCATCACTTACTCGTAACGAACTATAACGCAAACATTAAATGATATTTTACGCAATATTTAATAATGTGTACATCCCTATAGTGAGGTATATCTAAACAACACCGCAGTTCGATGGCAAGCATCGCCATACGGTTGCAGGAAATTTAAAAGTCGCCGCTCTACTCTCGGCCACGGCCCGCCCACCGGCGCGGTGGGCCTGCCCGGCGCCGACGGCACGATTGTAGAGTATCATTATCATAATATCAATAATATATTATAGCTTTCGAGCAAATATGTGGCCAGATCGATACATTAACATGTCCCCTAGTTCATGAACTATGATTGACGTCGCTACGACTCCTAGAATCCGAATAATATCGCTTTGAGGCCCAAAACATCCTGGCCTCAGTCGATTGTCATTACCCAGCACGGCGCGGCATCGTCCGCTGAGATGCGTTCGCCCGCTGGTGCCTCAGTCAGCCTTGGCTAGGAAGGGCGGAGGCGGTGAGGCTGGCAGACCGGCGAGGGGCTCGTATGTGGTCACGGAAGCATGGTTTTACGTACGCAATACCGGTGCTGGCGGGTGGTATGGGAAAATACTGTCGACACCGGATAATTTTGTGCGTTATTTCATTAATGAAATGCATCTGCGGATGTACAGAATGGAAAGCACTCAACGCATCATTTGTTGAGATGATGATTGGGATTTAAGGGCGGGCCGACGAACAGAGTCAACATGCCGCCTCACGCACTGTTGTTTTGTCTAATGCAACCATGCATATTCAAAGCACGATTCTTCCTAAATAATAGGTGAGGCCCGGCCTCAGTTGCCTCCTATGACGAGCCGCCACTGGGTGTTAGTGCCATCCTTGTGTGGAAAAATATGATCCTGCAAAAAATCGCTGCTATTAAATAGCACGTGTCATGTTTCGCGACTGCTCGCCACGCCTTACCGCCAATTTCCGAGAGTTCGCTAGAGTCTGATTTTGACGTACTGCTACTCAAAAGACTTGTTGCAATGTTGCAACTTTAACTTTGTCCATTTTTGCGTACTTGGTCAATACATGGACGGTACTATCCATAAAATCAACAAAAAATCATACAATTTACAAAACCGTATAGATGGTCGGATGTTTACTATCTGTCTATGTATCTGTTTCAACGGTAGTCAGGGTAAATTTCCAACATCTAGCCAACAAATGCAGCAAGATAGGCTAGACTGGTATCATTTGCGCAGGCCACTCCACTTTTGTTTGCCACCCTTGATACCGCCATACTCTACCGGAAATTATCGTATTCAGCATAGCTACTCGTTATATTAAGTGGAGATGTTTCTTTCAATGGAAGAAATGAAGCATGCTTCAATGGCTAAGTGAAACAATTATACGAAGAACGATCTCATTATAGAGTGGTTAAGCGCTTTTACAGATTTGATATTGATTTATCACCGACTAAGCAGAATCGACAATTCAATACATTCTGTAAAAATGATAGACGTTCTCGTTAAGCAGAGCGGAGTGGAAATCACATGTTGTCAATTCCTGTTTAGATTGTTTGTCCTTCCCATCTCAGGCTAAAGTAGCGTAATTTAATATGGTCTTCGATTGGTAGCAATAGAAATAACACAATCGATCGGTCTCGAAATTGTTTTCGTAAGTCAGCCTAAGAAGTATCAAGGCTTAGACGTGTTTGTCGTGGGTCCCATTAACGTCCACGCTCTGTCACCTCGCGGTGCCTGACGGATAGTCTCCGACACCCTCTGATAGTTCACTGACACTCGCTGATAGTCACCGACACCCACTGATAGTCACCGACAGTCCACTGATAGTCCCCAACACCCACTGATAGTCACCGACACCCACTGATAGTCACCGACGCCCACTGATAGTCACCGACACCCTCTGATAGTCACCGACACTCGCTAATAGTCACCGACACCCACTGATAGTCACCAAGAGTCACTGATAGTCCCCGACACCCACTGATAGTCACCGACACCCACTGATAGTCACCGACGCCCACTGATAGTCACCGACGCCCACTGATAGTCACCGACACCCATTGATAGTCACCGACACTCAGACCCCGGATTTCTAATCTTTTTTGCTTGTTTAAGCCTTCAGGAAGTCCCCCCTTGTTGCTGGAGGACCATTAAATCCCAAGCCTGGCCACAATTTGCCAATTTCACGAGCTTTCAATTCTGGATAGCATTACTAGCCCATCGAAACTAGGATAGTTAATGCCTTCTAGATTCCGCCACACGCAATAGATTCAGTGTTTTCATCGCAACACCAACTTATGATGTGTCGATCCAGTTACTAGCTCGGACTAGAACCAGCCTGCCATCGAGAGCCTTCCTACTGATAGTGCACGCGGGAAGATCGCCTCCTCGATATAGTCAGCCGAACGCCTATAGCCAATGATTGTTCCAGCTGACACCACTGATAGGTCACCGACACTCCACTGATAGCCAAAGCTGGGACATCGAATGCGCACACCTGGATTTATTGTTTCTATCTTGGACGAGCGCGCGAAGGGGGGGATAGTGCACGGGGAGTCACTCACTGATAGGGAACCGAGAGTCTATGATAGTCTACCCAAGACGTACACCACGGTTTAGTAACATCTGATCACCCCGAGAGGTTCACTGACACCCTCTGATAGTTTCACCTTGACCATAAAAACTTGATGTTTCACTAAGGTACGACTACCCACCTGATATGCTTCTTGAGCGTACATATCCCCGAGCTGATAGTCACCGACATATCCGTTCGCATCGATACCGTCACTCATACACCCTACCTCTGCATAGGACGAAACCACAAAAACTGATAGTCACCGACACCCGCTGAAGTATCACCGAGAGTCACTGTAATCAGTGCAACGAGGTCTCTCTCACATAGAGCTCGGCCAACCGACCGGCCTACTGATTAGTGCACACCGAACACCTCAAACGCGCTAGGTGATTTTCTCATATCTGCACACATACCTCTCGCTATGAGTCATAAGTCTCAATGACACACATAGAAATTGAAGATAGTCTCACTCTCCGACATTCACCACTCTGTAATATGTTTACACCGAACGATCTCCAGCTGATGAGCTCAGCCAGAGAAGTGTTACTGAATTTATTGGTCACAAGACACTCACTGAAGTCGCACCTGATCGTACCTCACTGAGTAGTCATACTCGACAATCTTCACTCATTGAAACCTTATGTAAGTCGTCTGACCCTACCTGGTTAAGCCACTGGATATCATAACGCACACCCCCAGCTCTGATAGATTCCACAACTTACCGGAGAGACAGTTTCTGATAAGTTCTACCCCAGCACCCCATTCTCGATTTAGTTCACCTCGACACCCCGTTTTGTCCTTGTTGCTGTCTTTAGTTTTTCAAACTGATATATTTATTTGTCTTCGAAACTCACCTTCCGTTCCACACCTCCTCCTCTCCATTTGTACTAGTCATCGATGCAGTTCTTACTCTGATAGTCACGACACCTCTTCATTGCTATAAGATCCACCCGTAGCTTACGTCGAAGCTTGATCATACTCGAGAGCCGCTACGAGTCACTGATAGTCACCGAGAGTCACTGATAGTCACCGACATCCCGCTGATAGTCACCGACACCCACTGGTAAGCACCGACACCCTCTGATAGTCACCGACACCCACTGATAGTCCCACACCCACTGATAGTCACGACACTCACTGATAGTCACGCGATACTCACTGATAGTCACCGACACCCACCTGATAGTCAGCTGACACCCCCACTGATAGTCACCGACACCCTCTGATAGTCACCGACACCCACTGATAGTCACCGACACCCACTGATAGTCACGAGAGTCACTGATAAGTCACCAACACCCATTGCCTAGTCACCGGCCACCTCATCTTCGATACCGTTCACACCGAGACCCATCCTCCGATAAGTTCACCTCCGAGAGTCACTGAAAGTCTCACGCGATCACCATCCACCTGATAGTCCACCCGACGCACCGTCCCAGCTGATAGTCACCGAGAGTCACTGATTATCCACCGAGAGTCACTGCAAAATTGATGAGCAACCGGACACTCACTGATACGTCACCGGCTAAACATCCATATATCATTCTTGATTCTAGTCACTTGTACACCCTCTGCCCTTAGTTTCCTCTACCCTGCACACACCTCCTCTCTGATATGCCTCACCTTTTGCCACAACATCCCCCGCTGACTTCTTCAGTCATCCCGACACCCCACTGTTCAGTTTCACCGCACCCTCTTGATAGTCTCTGTCCGATCCGTATAACTGACCCGCTCTTTTTATTGGCAAAGTTGGCATGGTTAAGAATCCCACCACTAGATAGTCACCGACATTTAACCTCACGGGTAGTATTAGTCACCGACACCCACATTCGGTATTTTAGAAATCTCCGACCCTTTCTGAATTGGTCACCGACATCTGCCGCTGATCCGTCACCGACGCCCACTGACTACCAGTCACCGTACTTATTTACCCTCTGATTAGTCACCGAACTCGGTGATAGTCCACCGACACCAACTGAATAGTCACGAGATCACATGATCACGTCCCCGACACCACTGATCAGTCACCGACCCTCACTGAATAGTCACCCCGACGCCACTGATAGTCCACCGACACCCTCTGATAGTCACCGACACTCCGCTGATAGTCACCGACAGGGCACGATAGTCACCGAAGAGTCAACCTGATAGTCCCCGACACCCACTGATAGTCACCGAACCCACTGATAGTCACCGACGCCACTGATTAGTCACGGGACACCCATTGTTTGTGTCACCGACAACCACAGCTGATAGTTTCACAGGACGACACTCGCCTGATAGTCACCGACACCTCTGATAGTCACCCGACACCCACTGATAGTGGGCACCGACACGGCCACTGATAGTCCACCGAACACCACTTGATAGTCCACCGACACTCGCTGTGGTCCCACCGAACACCCTCCTGAAGTCACCGACACCCTGATAGTCACCGCACACTCGCTGATAGTCACCGAGAGTCACTGTTTATAAGTCACCGACACACTGATAACAGTCGCGGGACACTCACTGATAGTCACCGACACCCACTGATAGTCACCGACACTCACTGATAGTCACCGAGAGTCACTGATAGTCACCGACACCCACTGGTAGTCACCGACACCCTCTGATAGTCACTGACACCCTCTGATAGTCACCGACACCCACTGATAGTCACCGACACCCACTGATAGTCACCGACACTCGCTGATAGTCCACCGACACCTCTGATGAGTCACCGAGAGTCACTGAGAGTCCTGAAATGGCCGGTGGCCGGACCAACGCCCACGATGGTATCATTAATCACACGGTATTGTGAACGTTGAGACTCTTGTTTTATCCTATACCGCAAACATCGTCCATGAGGAGAGCCTTTACTTCATCTTCAGCACCTATTTATATAGGTGCTGGTGCATGGTGGGATGATGAAGTTGGTCACAAACTGTATAATTTGTATTGTGTAGTCCTGTTATTGCCATGTTATTTAGAAGCACCTACCTATCGTATATGCTGAACCACCTTTTACCACGAGGTGGTACTTTAATTTAAGGATGTTATTTATATCAGCAGATATACGCCACAGTGTCACCAGCAGAGTGTTTCATGGGTGCCTAAACCCCAAGCCCAGCCCAGCCGAAGCCCATGAACACCAAGCCCAGACCCCAGTACCAGAAACCCATCCAAATTCATAAATATTGAGGCCCATGCCCGGTCCGGCCCATTCATATTAAGCAGATAATTATTTTCACAAAATGTGCAACCACTATTCTAACAGATTTACTTGCATGCTATCAACGAGAAATAATATCACGCACCTGTGTAATTGCTGTGGTTTTTGACTCATCGAACAACTTTTCGGTCAACATTGCATACTGGTAGACTTTGGATCGGAACATGAATTTGTGGGATTTTCAATCTTTCACCACTGCTAGGTAATTACCATGATTTTATTGTTTCTCATGTATTTCCAAAAATTATTGTTTAGTGTCCCTTTATCAATTTACTTAACATATTTACCTGGTTATACATCTGGCTGTCAGGTAAAAATAACGGCAATTGACATGACTCCAAACAATTGTCCATACCCATGCACCACCCAGTACCCATGCAAAAGTCGAAAAACGCATACCCAGCCCAGACAATTTGGAAGAATTGAGTGGGCATCCCATGGGTGCACCCAGCCCATGAAACACACTGGTCACCAGTCATCACGAGGTGTAATGACAGGTGTACAATGTGCATATAGGTAGCAGCCGGACTCAAAGGTAACCGGACACAAGAGTGACCCGTATGCGTCTCTGTGTAGTCTCGAATTTCGCTGTGGTCTGCCGTCGTCATGGTAACCAATAACCATGCTCAGATCATCAGATGTGGGATACCCGACGCGATCGGCCAACTGGCCTAGCTGGCCGCACTTGCATGTGTGCACTTGTGCACTCGTTTAGGTATCTCGGAAACTACTTGCCCGATAGAGTTGAAAATTCACCATACATTTCCTTTGCGCTCGCTCGTTCATCGCCAACTCGGCGCCATACTGGTTAATTACACAAAATAGGAAGAAATGTTGTGTGTTTTAATCTCGTTTGGAGCGAGGTTTAAATACATTGTATAGTTCCGTTGCATTTTTACCAGCAGAGGATACATGTGTAACTACTACCCACTCATTCAACTTTGCCATCGCTGTCAAAAATCCGTGTCGCCGCCCCTGGCTCAAATGCACCCTTGGAGCCAACCTTATGCACATATTCATGTTCTTAAAAATACATGTAAGTACTTTTGGCCCGACTCAGCGCACAAATTTATATTTTGCTGCATGTCACAGATTATGTTCTGTCAAATGTTGACGATGACTTCTAAACATTTCGAGGACTTTTGCAGTTCCTGCAATTCCTGTGTGCAGGAATATATAAATTTGATAATAAACAGTCGCACAAGAACAGCCCAGCGAGCTCAAATACGATAACTAAATCAGACGTTTTACCAGCTCCTTTTGGCGTGAGGTATCTTTTTAATTCCTGACACGTGTTAACAACCAATATTTCTATCCGTATGTCATTCTGTAAGTTTTATGGGAAGGGGCTGAAACACAAGTCCTCTAAACTTTGGTGGCGTCCATTACAATTTGGTACTCAATCATTCTTCAACTACGAGACTAACGTCCATGACGAGATGGTTAAAAATTAATTTGCATGTTTTCAGATGAGTTATTTGACGAAATTTATTATGTCTTTTATTTAATTGAGTTAACCTTGATAGTAATACAGCAGTCATTAACCGGGAAGAATTACTATTGAATGGGGAATGGGGACACCGGACAGGTAGTGGGGTTTTACGTTAAAAAAAAAATCAAAGTATTTTTCTAATTTTTTAATATATTTATTACACACATCTTAGACCACCTTCCGTCATAAACCTTTTTTAACATTCTTGATGTGCTTTCATGACGTCACAAAAATCAAAGATCGGACACAAATTCGGGGGGACACCATCCCTTCAGCGGCCATGGGCTCGGCGATCACTATGACGTCACTGCCTAGCGACCAATAGTATGGTATCACGTAAAACAAAAGCGGCGGCCGCGGCATCTGTAGCGCACGAGACAACTGCTCGCTGGCGCAGAAGGCAAACAGATATATGAACTTGTATGTGCTTATCTAATTATTTGTATCCGTATTACATTGTATGTTTGTTTTAATTTCACTTTAATGTTGAAAGGCCCAGAGGCCTTTCTTTGCGCCTAAACGACATATTAGCCGTTTTCACGATGGATTATTTTGCGCGAAATGTTTTAAAACATTTTAAAATGTTTTAAAATGTTTCAGTGGTAACCGTCTGTCACGATGACTAATTTGCGAGAAATGTTTTAACCCTCGCCGTAAGGGACCGTAGGGCGAGGGTTAAAACATTTTTTCGACAATTAGTCAATCGTGAAAGCGGCTACTACTAAAACGTTTTAAACATTTCGCGCAAAATAACCCATCGTGAAAACGGCTACTCAAGTTTTGACTCGTGCCAGTGATTTCTTTTTTAGTCATTAACACGACCATAGCGCGCTTGTTTACCAGCTCTTATACGGCCTTGATTCCTCAGATGTTGTTTTTTGAAAGATGGTGAAAGCTTTTGGGAATGTCTGCTTTTGAGTAAAAAGTAAATATTAACCGTTTCACGGAATGAATTATTTTTATCCGGTAGTACCCGGTTTAGGTACCCGATATAATTTTCGTGTGTTTGGGTAATTGAGTCTAGAAGCACGGCTTTTCCCACATATTTTTGGTATTAATTGAAACTTTATGAATTAATGTACAATTATCTGCTCTTGCAATGCAAAATTTCCCGTTAGTTTTCTTTGTATGATCAAATTCATGAACAAATATTACCGGGTAATACCGGGTACTACCGGCCCGGTAGTAGATGTCGCGCAGTAGATGTCGCGTCAACGTCATTTTTGATCATGTGTTTTCGTGACGTCACAACAACAAGGACATGATCTTAATTGTTTTAGTTTTTAATCATTTATAAGATCATTTCAAATTTGCATTAGTTTCTGTTTAAATTTGCATTATTAAATATCACCTTTGTTTTTATGAACCCAAAATATTGGTTCCATGCAAAATTGTTTCCAGTCCCATTGTGATGTAAGTATGCGTCGGCAAACAACCTCTCTAACAAATATCGTGATTTTCGAGATGCCACTTTTTACCACTTTTGTACTTCTCAAATGTATTTCTCAAATCTCAAATCACATTTTTTAAACATTAAAGCATTTTTATAAACAGTGAAACAAACATTTTTATCAATACTAACATTACAAGCTGAAATAACAAGCTGTCCAACATTTCAAGCTTAAATGTATATCTTCAAAAAACATTTTCTGTTATACATCGCAAGTGTTTCCAAATGAAACTTCTTCACTTCATTTAAAATCCTATGTTTGCTTAACTCCGTGATGTGTACGCAATATCATCGTGTCCACTCCTAGTTTGCAATGACACATTTCCTCAATCTACGTCAGCAGAAAAACAGTGTCTCATCATGTATCCACAATAACACCTCACTTTACCTCCACACCTTTTGCCCACAGTGAGAGCAAGCCACAGCGGCCCTGGCATGTGCCAGGGGACTCCAATCACACGAATGAGAAGGCCCGCCGCGCCTACCAGGCCCTGCTCACAGTCACGGCACGAGCGCCCGATGACGACCGCTACGAACGCTTCTCACAGGATGTGAGTACTGGGGGGGGGGGCGGCCCTGAGCGACGCTCGCAGGTTAGTTAAAAAATACTCGTTATTCGAATTACGAATCTGTTACACGAAAATATGAATAAGCTGAGATACGCTATATGTTCTATGTAAATTCGTGACGCTCATTTTGTATATAAACAAAATGGTTCCATATGCAAATGTCACGCAGGGGTAAAGGAAATAGACTCAAGGTGCAAGGCTCTGCTTGACTCAAAATCCGACTTGGCTGTAATTTAATTTGCATCCGTCTTCCACCAACCAGTTCACGTAACGGGCACGCAAGGGGTAAAGGTTGTGCCTGCGCCATCAGATCCTGCTTATCTAAATGGCAGCTGAACTTCACAGTATCTACTCCAGCTATGACGTGAATCTGAGAATCTGAGCCCGTCACCCTACCCACCCTAACGCACCCTTTCCATACTTTTCAAGTCACCTTAGAATGAACACCAAACGGGTCTAGCAGGTCGTTTTTCTATTAAAAATACAATTAAAAGAATAGTGCTGCTTCTTATAGATTTACTAAACAACGTTCGGTGAGGCCTAACTGGAGCCACCTTTGCGTCGAACCAGGGGTCACAATGGAGCGTGTTGATAAACGTTCGTCGCCGTCATTGTCGGTGTTGGCTGTCTGCCACTTCGTCACCTACATCCACCTTCGATGGTGCTTATTAATGGCCAAGCCTTTGCTGGAAACTGTCACGTGGATCGATAGATCGATGTTTAAGGCCTCGCCTCATAGCCGTAGGCCCGGACGCACGGTTCTGCTCACTGAACACTGAACAGGGCTTTAACCCTTATAGCAGGTCAAATTGGACTGCGGTCATCAGATCAACCTCGGCTAATAATTTGCAATTGTCTATGACATTATTAGACATGATATGCTGGCTGCTGCAGGGGCTAGTGAACGGTTCTATTTCATTTGTTAAAATATAACAAAATAGGGCAAAGTGTGAATGTAAATGATTTGTTACATTACATAGATTTTCGCTCGCCTGCCGTTTTATTTTTATCATTACATATCTACAAAGGGAGAAACCAAAGCGACAGGCTGAACTCGTTTATCCTGTTCCTGCTTTTTAAAGTATTGTCTTCATCAAAAACGCTGCTGTCATATGATGCAAAGGCTTTAGGCTGTGTTCTGACCGTCATATTCCCGTCGGAAGTCCCTGGAATCTCCGGCGGGCATTTTACTCCACTGCAGTTCGACAATGTGCCTACTCATACATTGGTATTCCTGTTAACTCTTCGCTACGGGAATCGGGAGAAACCACTTTTCTACCGATTTCCCGGAATTCCCGCGGGAATTGATGGGTCAGAACACAGCCTTATGTTCCAAATAAGCTCCCGATACTAACTTAAAGAATATGCACCAGGCTTCACAAAACTCGGGCGGCGCCAGAGGCTCCATCATTCTGTAACGACCAGACGTTCATCTCTCGTGACATCGCCTGTCTGGTTTATAATCCCACGGAGGGCTGTGGTGCCGTGGGACGGCGGCCCCTATCTCTACGAACGCGTCGTCTGCTGGGCGTCGCTCCGGGAGCGTGCTGGCGGAGGGGGCGCTGACCGATAAATGCCGGCGTGTGCGGCGCCTATATCTGTCGCAAGAGCGCATAATGCGCATCATGATTGCATCTGCCGAGACGGAGACAACGTAGTGTATGACAAGTAGCTGATAGGTTGGTAAAAGTCAGCTATTAAGATAGATACAAATATGGCTTGATCAAATAAAGGGAAGATAATCATTTCAGTATGGTGCGTGCAGCGTTACTTGCAAAGGCGTCAACAGTCTTTAATCGCTTTAATCGTGATTCATAAATCAAAAAGAAAAGGCTCATTTCAGCATTTATACAGAGGAAAGAAAAAATAAATGACAATACATTGATCACGGTGTGATAGTCTACGGGATTCTTATGTATCATCCTGTTACTAGACGCTGTTATTTAATATCCGCTTTTCTCGTCACCAAAAGTCCTAGGTTGTTACGAGCGAGCGCGAAGCGCGGAGCGAGTCCTCATTGAATACCGGATTTTTCTCACATATAAGCGGCCGACCCGGCCGGGCCCCAGACCACCCGGCGACGCGCGTCAGAAGCTTATATCTTTTGAACCCCGCATCCGATTGACAAGCGGTCTTCGCCATCTGATAACCCCATGTAATGACATTATGATTATTTACATGTTTTATTCTCATGTGATGGGTCAGCATGGCGCGTGACACGTGCCGCGTCAGGGGTGTCAGAAAGTATTATCCTGCTGTAGTGAGAAACGGCTGGACCTACAAAGCTAAAATTTTTGTGTGAGCTGGAGACCACACCACTGGCAATGTGCCACAGGAAGACTCTGGGTCACACTGCAACGTGCGCACGATCACCCCTGTTCCGTCCACGAAAAATTACTGCAAAACATCCGTTGCAATACCGGACCTATTCTCAGCAACAAAAGGTCGCAAGACACGGTCAAACACAGATGGCGTAGAGAACGATCCGGCCCGGCGTATGCACTATTTGTGTCGATCAGCGGCGCGTGTACGTGCAAGTTACTGGCTATACAGCGCAAAATCATAGGGTTTTATGACATCTTCACATTTAAATTCAGTGTAGCACCTATGGGACGTTGAAGCGGTGAAACAAAACCAATCTGTAGACCAATCTCTAAAATGTCTCAAATGAGAAAATTGAGGCTTTAATGCCCAGTTAATTCCGGCGTAAAAAAGCCTGTAATATTTTTATTGACGATTCTATGACATCTTCATTACACCGCCGTAGCTTTCAAAACCAAAGGGGAGTGCTAGACATCAATGATGCAGCTGTTTTTAAAGCGCAATCAAATCATCTTATTACCCACCCAAAATGAATTTTTGCTACAAACATGAAGCTTATAATTGCAATAATTCATGAAATAACGCTTCAAAACATATTTTAGTTAAAGTATCGATTTAGTTCGGGAAATCTATTTGCCGACGGCAAAAACAACTCATAGACGAAAATAATTCAAACGCATGCTGCACAAGACGAACCTCTGCTTGGACGGGTGATTAAATTGACGCGTAATTTATTCGGACTCGCTCGTCCTTCGCTGTTTAAGGCGTCTTACTGGTATAATGATTTTGTATGTCACATCATCGCAATGTTTTCTGATGATACGACGCGTGTACTTTCACCATTAAAATCATAGATGGGAGGCATCATATTATTGACTGTAGGTTACCACTAGCGATTACAATGGCCAATGTTATTGACACCGTCATTAGGGCAGAGTAAAACTAGTTATAAATCGTTTTTTAGCGCATCACCTATTATTGCGAATATAACTATGTGCATACAGTGTACACGCAATTATTCAGTAAAAAGAGTGTTAATAGCCGTTTTCACGATGGATTATTTTGCGTTAAATTTAAAATGTTTTAGTAGAAGCCGTTTTTACGATGGACTAATTTGCGAAAAAATCGCCCTACGGGACCGTAGGGCGAGGGTTAAAACATTTATCGCAAAATAGTCCATCGTGAAATCGGCTACTACTTAAACATTTTACAATGTTTTAAAACATTTTGCGCAAAATAATCCATCGTGAAAACGGCTATTGTTTCCTTTTACACAAGACCACGAATGTACTACGATACTGAAACGGAATTCCCGTCACTTTCAGTAAAACAAGTTGCAGTTTCATTGTTTCGTCGTCTGAGCAGTAGGCACATGATTGTGCACGCATTTTCAGTCACATTTTACCGAAATTTTTGTATTTTTTAAATAACGGTATACCGGAATCCATTCGTCCCTGGTGACACAAACAGTGGCAGCCGGCAGTGTAGTCGGCAGACTGTGGCAGCCGGTGCTAAAGACTGCTGCTGCTGCTGCTGCTGACATGTTGGCACTTAGCTGCCGTTTTAAGTTATTGCCACAGTTTGTGTGAAGGTTGCTGTGTCCCGGCCATATGGCTCTGTGTGTGATCCACATGGTACAGTAATTTCGGTAATGCTTCGTGGAGCTGGTGCATTTGTGAACTGTTTCTAGTTTATATCCGACATTTACTGCACTTGTTTTTAAACATCATTTGAAATTATTACAGTGCATTAACATATTGCAGACTATAAAGGCAGCATAATTGTATTGGTATGAAATGTAGATGTAGACATGAACATATATCAAATTGTTATCGTATATGGATGACACAGTTCGAGCTGTAACAGCCGATCACATTTCTTTCGAGAATGACGAATGGGGACATAAACCTTCTCGAAAAGAGAAGCTATCATATCACCATATGCTATACAAACATGTTTACGCCACCCAGACCGATTTGCGAGCAGATTGGATTTCTGGAAACCACACTTGTGCCGCTTAACAGAGCCCTAAATGTTCGTATCACGCGGAGCTGGGTATCATAAGCGTGTGGGTCAGATCAGCGGGGTGGTTTGGAGAGGACCTCCCGCCGGTGATGCTGGTGATCTAGCTGATGGTCTAGCGGCAGATGAATGCCACAGATAATGAACCCCCGGCAGGACGGAGAACTCACCACAAGTTTGCCGAATAATGCAATAATGTCGGTACTGCGGGGAATCCCACGGGGCCAGGGTCTCGACTTCCCTCGGTCTTTTCCCCACGTTTTAGTTAATTAGTTGGAGCTATTTGTGTAACAACAGTGCTCATTCATGTGCTGTTGGCTCTGGCTCTGGCTCTGGCTCTGGCTCTGGCTCTGGCTTCTGGCTCTGGCTCTGGCTTCTGGCTCTGGCTCTGGCTCTTGGCTCTGGCTCTGGCTCTGGCTCTGGCTCTGGCTCTGGCTCTGCTCTGGCTCGGCTCTGCTCTGCCTCTGCCTCTGCCTCGCTCTGCCTTCTGCCTCTGCCTCTGCCTCTGCCTCTGCCTCTTGCCTCTGCCTCTGCTCTGTCTCTGTCTCTGTCTCTGCCTCTGCCTTCTGCCTCTCCTCTGGCCTCTCGCTTCTCGCTCGTGGCTCTCTCGCTCTGGCTCTCTGGCTCTCGAATTCTGGCCTCTGGCTCTCTTGGCTCTCTGGGCCTCTTTCTGAGCTCTTCTGGCTCATCTGGCTCTCTGGCTCTCTGGCTCTCTGGCTCTCTGGCTCTCTGGCTCTCTGGCTCTCTGGCTCTCTGGCTCTTTCGCTCTCATGTCCCTTTATCTTGCTCATAGGCTGTCTTGCATGCCATCCGAGCAAATACATCCCCATGAATGTGCTTCATTTCCTAAGATATAAACATTTTTGTTTCTAACATCTTACTGGGGAAACAGCAGAACAAGGCGGAACTGGCATAGAACTGGCATAGACCAATTAGACCGAACTGGCATAGACCGATCATTTAGCAATAAAATCATTTGAATTAACCATATGCATGGGTGTAGAATCCACCCCGGCAGCCCCGGCCGTGGCCGGGGAAACTTTTTGGGAGACTTTTTGTTTTGTTTGCAAGCCCCTGTTTCGTCACCATTCATAGCTATGTCCCTGAACAGTCAGATCGTACTAATATACGCAAAAAATGTATATATTATCCGGAGACAAAGCAGAGATCGTTTCGTGTAACGTGTCAAACTGCCAGTCATTTGGCTGCTACAAAACTCATTCCTAAGTCGTTTAATAAGTGTATCATGTTGCCCTAAGCATCTCCTATTAATAACACCGACAGAGTCGAAAAAAGCAAATACTAAGCGCATCAGTATCGATGTTTTCGTTCCTGTCCATTAACCACGCTTTGATAACGTTTTTATTTGAAGCTGACTTATTTAAACTTGATTTTGACTCGTTTTAATTTCAACTTGGCTCGTTTTAATTTGAACTTGACTTATTTGTATTTGAGCTTGGCTTATCTTCATTCGAACTTGACTCATTTTAATTTAAAGTAAAAAAAGGTGTGGACGATCTTAGTATCAGCTCGGGACAAGCTCCAGATGAGCTCAGTATGAGCTCGGGACAAGCTCTAGACGAGCTCAGTATGAGCTCGGGACAAGCTCTAGACGAGCTCAATATGAGCTCAGGACAAGCTCCAGATGAGCTCCAGATGAGCTCGGGAGCAGACACGACACCAACAAAGAGACTGGGTAGATTACACCACAAGAGACACATGAGAGGCAGGTCGCTGGAGACGGCCGGGGCCAAGCCGCTGCTAGCGGGGTCGCACCACGCTGGGGACCGGTGGGTCGCACCGCCGCGCTGCTGCACTATGGTCGGAAAGGGCCTCACGGGTGGCCAATGGCAACTTTGGAATTTCTGTTATTTTTCATGTTAATTTGTTGCATATTGATTAAATCATTCGAAAAGACTGATAAAAAAGTTTTCGTTTTTCGCAAATTGACCGCAATCGTAAGCCAAACGCCAGAGTTTTCTCGTGACTGCGATTAATCGTGCAGACCCGGAGTAGTTATATCTACCGGTAATTTCAATGCCCAAAATTTTTGTATCCTTTCCGGTTTTCTGCAAGAAAATAAGTATTATCATATACCAAATGTTTTTTTAATAATGTTGGCTACAGTGTGGATGATTTGTTTTTTTCATTTCAATATTCAAAATTGGAAGTAACACTGCTTCAATGATGACGTCAGCGAAACATCCTCAGCAAAATAAAGCTGAAATTAAAGTAGACGAAACAACAGTTAGTTTCACACTAAGTTTTCCTCTTAGTTTTTTTTCGTGGGAATGAAAGCCCATTCAATTCTGTATAAGGGGGTCTGAAAAGCTAAATGCGCATATTTGCGCAAAATTGTCTGTGAAGCTCCATTTCCCAAGGCGTGCCGCCCGTCGGAGCGGCCGGTCGGCCGCGCTTAGCGCGCTTATTACGCCGGCCCGGATACATGAGTGCTGTAACTAGCGAGTATATGCCATTCCCTGCTCTAATGCATCAAAACCTCATCTCCAGCGCATGTACTGTGTCCATTTTACTCTTTAAAGTATCATTCAAACACCTAACTCGGGTCTTCATGGGCATAATTAATATAAATTTTGGATGAGTTACACGCTCCTCTTCCCTGCTTTCCTCTTCTTCCCTTTTCCGGCGGTAATTAAATAATTAGGTTATATTAGCTTTACATTTTTGTGACTTGAGTTAAAACTTTTTTAGACCAATTTCCAAGGTCAGATGAGTGACAGATCCAGCGCTAAGAAGTGCTCGTTGCGCAGGTCGTGGCCGCTACCATCCTATCATGCAATTCCAGGTGGCCGGCAAAATGTCAATATATTAACTTTTCGTGCCCAGCATGATAGGTAGGTACGGGGTCAGCAGTACCTATAGGTTGTCCGTCTTATTATGTTCTGGCTAGTGTTCGACAGGAAATCGAAACATGATAAATATATATATACATATATATATAAATGCCTATATATTCAACCTGTTGTAAGCTTTCAAATTCAATCGTTGTATCAAATAACAGCGCTGCCTCAAAAAGGTCATTTATTAACACAACAAGATGCATAAGCAAGAAACAGGTTTATTTATTTATTTATTTATGTATTTGCCATAATCACCGACGGAACAAGCCATTTACAAGCGAAGTCACTCAGATAAAACCACACAAAACGCACCGACATGCGTAAAACATCACACTCTTATTTGTAATCGAAAAGCGATTATAAAAGTCGTTGTGAGCGGTACAAGTAAAATATATGATGATAATACAACTACAAATACTAGCATTTAAAAATAAAAATAGAAAATAGAAAATAAAAATATAATATAAGTGAAGACAAAATAAAAATAAAAATGAATACAATAAAATGTAACAATAGTTACACACAGCGACACCTATCACATTTCGGAATCATATCGTACCGTTAATAACGCGCATAATTGACTTAATTACATCGAAGAAACATATGATTTTTATAATTGGTTTAAATAGGTAAAATGATACAGTGCACTATAAATGAATGCAAACTCATAATAATGCAGCTTTAATGCATCATATTCTTTATATATGTTACCCACCGTTTCCGTATATTTACTATAGTGTTATTATAGCAACACTGATTAATTGTGTGCTGTGAATTTGCAATTGACAAAGTGTGCTTGTGTTCAAATTTATAAACAGCTTGTTATGCCCACATATACTTTTGCGGTAACACATGCGTGTTTCTCATAATTGAGTCAATGATCTATCATCTATGACCATTGATCAGGAAAAATAATTTATTCTGTAATTCGTTGGCTTACAGAACATGCTTAGTACTTACATATAACAAAATGCATAACAAAGTCCTTTTCATATCTTACATATAAACTTATCAAAGCGATTTCTTAGCTTAATACTATTTACTTATCATCTGTCATAGGTACCCATATATTGATGTTAAACATGTTGACTTGCATTATGCTCGATGACAATCAATACTGAAGCAGGTCACCAAATTACGCTCTCAGAGGGTCATACATCAACCAAATTACAACATGGTTTAAACTGGCATCTTTTGCTACTAAACGCATAATTTTGGACGGCGAATCGATTCTGTCATAAAAATAACATTTTTGGCCAATCCTTGCCCAAATCGCGTACTAAAAAGTTCCACCCTGATGGCACACCCCTTTTTTAGAGGCTTGGTTTTGTAAAGGTCATCATGGGCGTCAACTGATTATAAGTCAACTCCAAGAACATTTTCTCCGCTCAAACAACATTTAAAAATGTCAATGAGTCCATCGCAGCCCAAACGCTGTCGAACATGTACAGTAATCTGCGTATCAGTCTACTTGCGATTATTTTCACGTCGCTTGTGACATGACGTTAGTAATGAACCTCACCAAAATGAGTGACCCTGATGTGTACCTCACAATTTTTGACGAAGCACATGATGCATACAAAACGTGGTGAAATAAGTACACAAAAGTTTGTGACAATCGGCCAACCTATTCAAAAGTTATGGACAAACCACTTTAGCGCTCGGGCCCGTGGCCATCCGTAAAGCCGTTTCCGACTGCACAGTGTGCTGGCGGGCGCCGAGGCGTTGATAGGGCGTCATATGGAATAATCCGGCGACAGGAACCTGATGTGACCGGGAAGCAGGCAGTCGACGCCGCCATCACTGACAGCTTAAACGACAGAGTTTGTCGGCACCACAACGTACTAGTTATATGAAGTGCAGGTGACAGGTGGGCAAAGATGGACATTGGACACCGTAAGTGCACACTTTACTGTGACTCAGACGCAGTGTCTCACTTTACAAAGGGTTGCTGATGCCGATGCTGGCAGTTCATGTTTATGTATTTACTAGATATAGGGAACCACTCAAATTACGACTTGGATTTGTTTTCTACAACTGTGGAAAATATGTGTGAAATTTAGAATGAAATATGCCTTGGTATCAAATCACTTCATTATCACCGAATAATTTAATCGTGACAAATCACGTTTTTTGTATTAGTCTTAAAGATAATATTTCAGCTTTGTTCTGGAGTTAACCCGCGCGGCGTAGGGGTCTCCAACCGAACGCGCGGCGTTGGGGGGGAATTTTACTCCCCTCGTATCTTCCGAACCAATGACCGCATCAAGACGCGCAAGGCGGCGATCGAAAGCTCTCAATGAGACAATTATAATATAATCATGCCCCAAAAAAACAAGTTAGGTCATATGTCAGGTCATGGTCAGGTCATATGTCAAAGTCAAATTATTTGAGTTGAAGGTTCATACTTTCAATTCAAAACTTTACATTAGACTTGTAATGCACATAAAGCTCCCAAAGGTACACTGCATGTACCTGCAATAAGAGTAAAAATGAAAATTGTAAGACAAAGGTCAAGGTATACAAGATCAGGTTCAACAAAAGTCACTGTTGAACATAGGTATAACGGCTAGACTTGACACATTGTTTTAGTGGGTTAATTTTACACGTAA
Organism: Semibalanus balanoides; assembly: GCA_014673585.1. Lineage (NCBI taxonomy): Eukaryota > Metazoa > Arthropoda > Thecostraca > Balanomorpha > Balanidae > Semibalanus > Semibalanus balanoides. Next base: position 29,594 of record VOPJ01005858.1, read on the forward strand.
AGTCGATAGACAGCAGCCACTATTTTCACAACCGAACACCATAAAAGATCAAAGATAAGGGTACAGCTAAGACAACCATAAAATGATAAGATAAAGAGAGTCAGCTAAAGACACCATAAAAAGACAAGATAGGGTCGAGCTAAGACACCATAAAAGATCAAGATAGGGTCAGCTAAGACACCATAAAAGATCAAGATAGGGTCAGCTAAGATCAAAATGTGAAAATGATTCATTTGAAGAAACAAGGCGTGTTGCTAGACCAGTTATGTCTCATAAATACAGCAATTACATTTATTTATCTTTATCTGGTCAAACAATCTAAAAAACTTAATGTAAAAAATTACGTCATTAGTGACTTATGCTTCGGGCACAGTCAGTCACGGACAAATCAAGATATTGCTTTGAAATTTGGTTTCGGTATCTTTTATACTTGGATCTTTCAGATGTTTTTTTTTTATTTAATTTCTTAGAAATTTGATTTCGTGGGAAATTTTCAAAAACAAATACGTTTTTGTTTTTTGATGGGTATAAAACCAAATATTTTAGAAATCTGAGATAGCCATATTATAGAGACTATTGTTGTCTTCATCTTTACGTTTTTCGTTGACAGTTTGCTTTAATGCTATATTTTTTACGATTTCTCAAACATGCATCGTTTTTCACCCAAAATGGCATGACATGAATAAAACGTTTCAGTAAAATTGCATGGGAAGACGTCAAACTGATGATGCATAAGGTACATACAATTTGACGTCGCTATTTGTCATAGTTTTACAGTAATCGATAAAACCCTGGAGGGGGTTTGAGTAAAATTTACCCCCTTCCTCTACGCCGTTCGGGTTAAACTGACATTGCCATAGTCTTTGGCTGTTATTAAAAAGTAAAAATTACTTAAACCATTTCCCAAAACATTTATCTGTTTCTAGGCAATTAATTCGGAAATTTGCAAAAAAAAGGTCTATGCAAGTGCTGCTCCGATTGGCAGGCAGCCACTTCAAGCATCTTCAAGGCTGTTGTTGGTCCGGGAATAAAAAAAGAATTTCTCGAACCTTGACTGGATCACCTGCTGCCATTACGATTACAAAATATTTGTATGTATTAAAGTGCGCCATTATTGTCCACAAAGATTGTGCCTACTATACATAGCTCTTTATAGCTCAATAATGACGTCACTGTCCCTAGTTCAAAATATAAATTTGTATAAAGTTAAGCGACTTTTCGCAGAAACAAATATCAACATCGTTTTCAGCAGCACTTTCTTCATATTTTTACTACAACCGTCGTACATTTGACAACTTTCAGATAGGTGAAACCAAGGCAATATAAATAAGGTGAGGGCGTCTGAGCTCGGTCACATGACCGATTCGGCGCACGAGCGCTTGTGGCGAAGGCACTTCCAGTTGGGTTGGGTCCATCGCGTTTTTCGCCGCAGTGGGATAACAATGGTTAATCTGAACATTGTTTTATGAAATCAATTTGTATTACTTTATCTGGCCACTTTTTCCAAAGAGACGCATTAATTCATGAACATAACTAGTTTGGCTTTTTATGGTGGTAAATATTTATTATTATCATTTAATTGATAATTAACAACAGTTTCAATGCCAGTGAAATCCTGGGTCCAAAGTCACGTGACTGACGCCCAACACCTGGGTGAAACATCCCCTTTAAATGCATGCGTGCATAAATGCACACACAATACATGTACCTACATAAATGATGCGTTATTGTAAGACACCTGACGGTAATAGGTGGCTTTCTCGACGGCAAGCGCAACCTTCAATGTCTGTCTCTGTTTGCCCATCACAAGCCACAAACCGTCAGGGCGAAGGCAGGTTCAGGTAAGATCAATACCTACCACCACGGTTATGGCACCGTCTCCCGTTGCGCCCCGTCGCTCCGCCGCCCTTACGGTACCTAAAGCCGACTTTGATCACGTATTAATTAGAGCCATGCGAGGCGGCTGCAGATAAGGTTCCGCGGCGCTAGAAAGGCACTCAGAGAGTCTCTCCACGCGGAGAGTCTCCCCACGTGGAGATTCTCTTACATGGAGATTCTCCTCACGCGGAGAGTCTCCTCACGCGGAGAGTCTCCCACGCGGAATGTCTCCCACGTGAAGAGTCTTCCCATGTGGAGAGTCGACCCCACGTGAAGAGTCTCCGTCCTGTACTAGAAGAGTCTTTCCATGCGGAGTCTCTCCACACGGAGTGACTCTCCACACGGAGTGTCTCATCACACGGAGAGTCTCCTTACGCGGAGAGTATCCCCACGCAGAGGGTCTCACACGTGGAGAGTCTTATCACGCGGAGAGTCTCCCTACTTGGAGAGTCTCCCCACACGGAGAGCCTCCCCACGCATAGCGTCTCCACACGCGGAGAGTATCCCCACGCAGAGAGTCTCCCCACGCGGAGAGTCTCCCCACGCGGAGAATCTTCCCACGCAGAGAGTCTCCCCACTGGAAGTCTCCCCACGCGGAGAGTCTCCCCACGCGGAGAGTATCCCCACGCAGAGAGTCTCCCCACGTGGAGAGTGTTCCCACGTGGAGAGTCTCCCACGTGGATAGTCTCTCCACGCAGAGAGTCTCCTCATTTGGAGTCTCCCCACGCGGAGAGTCTCCTCACGCGTAGAGTCTCCTCACGCGGAGAGTCTCCTCACGTGGAGAGTCTCCTCACGCGGAGAGTCTCCTCACGTGGAGAGTCTCCTCACGCGGAGAGTCTCCCCACGCGTAGAGTCCCCCACGCGGAATGTCTCCCACGTGAAGAGTCTTCCCATATGGAGAGTCTCCCCACACGTAGACTCTCCCACGCGGAGAGTCCTCCCCACGCAGAGAGTCTCCCCACGTGTAGAGTATCTCCACGTGGAGACTGACCCCGGCTGACGAGTTGCAGCTTACGGACGGGTGGCCTCCGTGGCGATCGAATATTGACCGGGTTGAGTTTGTTAGTACCGGCTGCCTGGCCGCCCCGCGCAGCTCCCGTTTGACGGGTTGCCACTCAGCTGCGGCAGAGAGCATGCCTGACTGCAGCTCATCAAACACTCGATATGCCTGAGAGTGCGGTGCCAGGGATTGAGAGATGTCAACAGACCACCGGTCTATCCAGTATTTCTAAATCGTAATGAAGGGTGACTTGACTTGACTTGACAGGTGAGTACCTCGGTAATGGAATGACTTGAAAGGTGAGTACCTCGGTAGTATGACGAATAAAAAACGTAAAAATGCAGTCTTTATGCATAGGTCGTCCAGCGGAGCGGACGGGTTAGCAGTTAGCACTACTCCTAACCTGTTTTGAATGTTTAAGGGAAACAGTTCACCTAGTCAATGGGGTTTGAGTTGAGATAGCCAAGTTGTTCCCCTTACTCGAAAATGGCTTGAGAAGCTTTCACATCTTCATAGAAACCCTTTAGATAATTAATATTGAGTCCTACAAGTCGGTAACTGGGATAGGAACTAGGTAACTCCAGTCGCTGAATGGCTGTTTTTTGCTGATTTGACGTATGATTATGACGCACGGATGACATAAGACTTGGGAAAGTGCTTGGATAAACAATGAAATAGATATTGCTGGACTGGACAAGAACCAGGACAAGTTTTTCTTATCAACATTCTGCAGCGTATTGTAGCGTTCAGCGCTGGCCTGAACGTTCCAGACTCGCTTACGAATGGTTGATCTGTCTCCACTCCTCGACCCCGTCTCGTACCAGTACACGCGTGCCGCTGTTTGATTGGCCGCCCGCCCGCTGAGTGATAGGAGCGGGACGGCGAGACCGGAGCGCCAGTGACCTGTAGACCGTGCATGACCTTGTGGCACAGCATCCAGACGGACGCCCCAGAGCACGGACAGTGAGCGACGGTGACGGTCACCACACATTCTTAGCAAAATATAATTGTGACAAATACCTACTTAGAGCAAGTACTGTAGTGGTTCTTAAAACGTTGTATTTTCAGGGATCTTCAACAAGTACTAGAGCAAATACTGTCTTGTTTACGCCACGATCCCTCACTAAGTCGATGACGTTATGAAGACGTTGTGTGCTTCTAAGCCAACTGATTTCGCATTATTCTGATTAAAAATGTGAGTTTGAACCAAATAGCTGGCATTGTAATTTGCCTTTTCCGCTTGAATATACATTTGTACGGCTTAATAGTAGCATGATAATTTATTCCCAGCTTCTCTAAATCATTTCTGAGTTTTTTAGGTGAACTGTTTCCTTTAAGCTCAATGTGTTTTTCATGTTTTGAGGCAAGATAGGGGGTGAAGATGACACACTGGGCGTTGGGATATAATGTGCTGCAGATCCCAGTACCTCGCGCTGAAGATAGGGGGTGAAGATGACCACTCTGCTGGCGTTGGATAGAATTGTGCTGCAGATACCCAGTAACCTCGCGCTGAAGATAGGGGTGAAGATGACACTCCTGGCGTGGAAGATAATGTGCCTGTTTATGTTATTCCTACTCATACGGTCGCTAGCCCGTAAACACTATTATTATTGGGGTGTTGATGGGTTTAGGTGTGTACTTCATACGGCGCATCACGACACACATTTTGACCATTCATCCTTATTTTCTCGCTCTCCGCCGTCTAGCGGGCGTGTATACTGCGATCTTTGTCTCGACTTGTACCCCAAACAGTATCTTCTACACCCAGGATCGATCCCGTACTCGCGCTGAAGATAGGGTGAAGATGACACTCTGGGCGTTGAGGGATAGAATGTGCTGCAGATCCCAGACCTCGCGCTGAAGATAGGGGTGAAGATGACACTCTGAGCGTTGGATAGAATGTGCTGCAATCCCAGTTTCCTCGCGCTGAAGATAGGGGGTGAAGATGACACTCTGGGCGTTGGGATTAGAATGTGCTGCAGATCCCAGTACCCTCGCGCTGTACAAGATAGAGGGTTGAAGATGACACAACTGGGCGTTGGGATATACATGTGCTGCAGATTGCCCAGTACCTCGCTGCTGAAATAGGGGTGAGATGACCACTGCGGCGTTGTGATATAATGTGCTGTGAGATTCCCAGTACCTCGCGCTGGATAGGGGGTGAAGATGACCACTCTGGGCGTTGGGATATAATGTGCTGCGAGATCCCAGTACCTCGCGTGAAGATAGGGGTGAAGATGACACTCTGGCGTTCGCGGATAGAATGTGCTGCAGATCCCAGTACCTCGCGCTGAAGATTAGGGGTGAGATGACACTCTGGCGTTGGGATAGAATGTGCTGCAGATCCCAGTACCTCGCGCTGAAGATAGGGGGTGAAGATGACCACTGGCGTTGGGATAGAATGTCGCTGAAAAGATCCAGTACCTCGCGCTGAAATTAGGGGTGAAGATGACACTCTGGCGCTTGGGATATAACTGTGCTGCAGATCCCAGTCCCTCCGTGAAGATAGGGTGAGATGACACTCTCTCTGCGTCGCTCCCTGGGTTGTTGATAAGAATGGTGCTTGCAGATCTCCATTACTTCGCGCTGAAATAGGGGGTGTAAGATATCACTCTGGGCGTTTGAGATAGAATGATGCTGCAGAGATCTCCCAGTACCTCGCTGCTGAAGATAGGGGTGCACAGATGACACTTGCTGGGCGTTGGGAGTATAATGTGCTGCAGATCCCAATGACGCTCGCGCGTGAAGAATATCGGGGATGAAAGATTGAACACTCTGTGGACGTTGGCGATAGAATGTAGCTGCAGATCCCATGTATCGCTCCTGCAGCTGAGAAATAATAGGGGTGAGCTGACAGTATAACTAACTCTGTTCGTATAGCGGATTGTTTAGAAGAAGTAAATGTGTCTTGCATACGGATCACACCGGTGACCGCCTCACGTCCGGTGGAAGGTGATTGAAGTGAAGGGTGGGCACAAGATACGAGATCACTTGTCTTGGAGCCGTTCGTGGTAGAGTTAGTAAATGTGCTGCATAATTATTAAATTCACACTTCACCTCCGCCTCGCCCACTCACCAGTGCCAACCGCCCTCGTTCGATTGCAAATCCCTCAATAGTACCAAGTGTGCAAAACACCCCAGATGCTCTGGCTTATGCTTGTGCATGCGAGCTCACGCTTCACTACATTGTATTCTAGCGATTGTTGAACTTTCTATACGTCAACACTCCTTGGGATGCCCTTACATGATTAAACTTGATGTGTTATCCCTCCTGCAACGTATATAATACAACTTTATTTTGAGGGACGCCTGGCTTTCCTGAGTCATCTTATTCTATTTATATGGAATTCCGAGAAACCGAGCTCTGCGCCTGAAAAATATCATCAGAAGTTGAGTCTGATTGATATTGAGGAACGCCGTGAGCTCCTTTATGAAAGCACCAACGATTGAGAAAATATTTGTGTTCTTACCAAGTGTCCGCTTCTCCGTCGGAAGTCCCGAGCCTATGCGGACCCGGTGGCACTATTCCCCAGTGATCCTGCATACTTGTCACAATGTTTATTGTTCCTTGGTCGTGTCTCTAGGGCTGTTAGCCACACATACTGGTACTTCAATATCTCCTTGCAGGTTAAGTTAGATGAATAGTTTGATTTTGCTCATGAACGAAATATGGGGATTGTCTCACTTAGCTATTGCTTAGGTCAGTCGCACTTTTGGACCTGAGTTGACTCACTCCAGACAAGAGAGATAAGTAAAAACAACAATCTGAGAAACCTCGCGATCTATGTAGAGTACCTCCGTGTTGGAGTGCAACAGGTCTTCTCCTACTATGCAATAGGTATTTAGTAGCGACACGGATCTTGCGCCGGGGTCCGCCGGAGCTCGCCACACTCTCAACATTCTGGCTCGCCTTTGATCAATATACCGGCCTCGAGAAGACCTGCCTTGTTATATTGCCTTGGACCTGCCTCTGTTACAGCACATTGAAAGTCAGTGGAGCGGCGCCGGTCCGCATCAATGGAACTGAAGCGATGTCTGTCACCTGCAATCGCCTTCATCAGTTCGTCATCAGTTATTCATCAGTCGCCTTGTTCGACTCATTGACCATCGCAGCTTGAATAGAGCCCTGAATCTTGGTATGCGCTCTACCAGCTTCACCCGGCGCGTCTCGGCTCGAATCAATACCCTGCACCGGCCGAGCTGCTGACTGCTGAGGACGTCTCATGAGAGACCTACCGTTGGCTTCTCCTAACGGCTCTCCTCTGTCGAGGAGCAAACACCATCTCACTCTCGGGCGGGCTCACCCTCCTCCACCATTTATCTTCTGGTGGAGACGAGCATTGTGACGTCATCACCTTATCGAGGCGAGCCATCCTGTCTCCTTAGAGAAAACCTGTTGCCGGCGCCGTCCATCCGTCTCCGTCAGCGGCGCCGCCGTGTGCTCGCTCCTCACACCACACTCCTGGGCCTGTTATGGGTAGACAGATTACAACGCACCCCATCTCCGCTACAACGCAACCCATCTCCGCCGGCCGTGCAGTCAGAGTGTTGTTACACGATGGATCAATGAGAGAGTGTGAGCGGGGGATGAACCTCCATCCGCCGCCCGGCTGTCGCCTGACGTGTACTGCGCGGTCAGGATCTTTTCTCTCCTCCATTGAGGAGAATGTTGCGGCTCCAGAGTCCAGAGGGTCTCCCGGAGCACTCCAGGGTCTACCGGAGCACTCCAGGGGGTCTCCCGGAGCACTCCAGGGGGTCTACCGGAGCACTCCAGGATCGGAGACAAGCTTACACAGGAACGTTGGGTTCCGATGGTCTCCGAAGCACTACAAGACCTCAGAGATCCTCTCCTTTGCTAACGAACGCGTCGTGTTGATGGTCGCCAGAGCCCCACTGGTCTGCAAAGGTTCGCCTGACATTCCAGGGTCAGAGGTTCTCTGCTGAGGATCGCTGCGTTCTAAGGGTCGCTCGAGCCTCGCGCCGCGCTAATCCAGGCTGGGACTAAATCACGAACACGACGCAAGTTGGCTCATTTTCTTCAGCTGGCAGACAGCCACGTTCATTCTGAGACGGTAAGGTGGAGCTGGAATGGCTTCCAGGCGCTGCAAATGATAATACATTATGGTGAATGCCCCTGCGAGTTGAGATTCCGGAACAGAAGCTCAGCCGCTGACTTCGCGAATAAATAAATTGTAGTGCGCTAAATTGATGGAAAGTGCGCGCGTGCGTGTCATGTCTAATTTTATCTGCATTTAAGTGGCGTTAACGGCATTCATTAAGCTCACGTTTGTTTGGGACCATATGAGGAGAACATATTTGTTCTGACTAATTTACATAACGTAAAAGAACGCTGGTGCCCGAAAGCGCGCACGAACCTGAAAGAATACTCGACTAATACTGGGACCGTACTGAAGTAAATTATTGAAACAATATTTTTAATTCAGTCTGTGGTGAGAAGTGAATTAAAAAATGGTGGCCATTGAAACGTTTATATTTTCACCTTACATCGTATGGTTCTCGCCTTATAGCGTCGCCGTCTTGGTGGATCAGTTCGGGTAATCCCTTTTTGGGCTTCGATCCTTCGCGCTGATAAAGACTCGTGATCCTGGCCGCCCGAATAATAAATCGCCAGCGATAAAGGATAAAAGATGGCGAAAAAGTAATTGATTGCCACGTTGAGTGCTTCCCTGGTAGCGGAATCGCCTGGCTTTGGGTGATCCTTAAACTCTCGCCCAGAGAAGAAGGAAAATAAGATATCTTACATGATATATAGGCCTAACAGTGGTCTCATTATAATGAATACAATTCGCATTTGACGTTATGCGTGTTATTGGTGGTGGCGACGTCACTTCGAATTGCACTCGTCTCGACGCTGAAAATTAACCAGGTCTATAAGCAGACGTTGCGATACGCGCCGGAGTTTTCCACTGGTCGTGCCTGCTCTCCCCGTGGCCTATCGGTGGGGATCGGCTGGCGTCGCCGGAGTTTTCCACTGGTCGTTCCTGCTCTCCCGTGGGCCTATCGGTGGGGATCGGCTGGCGTCGCGCGCAGTTTCCACTGGTCGTGTTCCTGCTCTCCCCGTGGCCTATCGTGGGGATCAGGCTGGCGTCGCCGGAAGTTTTCCACTGGTCGTTCCAGCTCCCCCGTGGCCTATCGGTGGGGATCGGCTGGCGTCGCCGGAGTTTTCCACTGGTCGTTCCTGCTCTCCCCGTGGCCTATCGGTGGGGATCGGTGGTTCGAGCGGCCGGCAGCAGGCAGGCGGCGCCAACACAGCTCCAAGCTGGTCCTCCGCGTCTCCGCGTCCGTCGGCCGGCGATTGATGGAGCGCATCTGCTCGGCGGCAATCACGGCCTCCCAGGCCAACTTGGCGCGCGCCTCCAAGACGAATGGGTGTGCTCCAGGCGGAGGCTATGGGGCGAGACGCCGTCGAACTTCTGAGCGCCCCGCTGAGGAGCTATTAATGAAAGACAGCGACCGTAGGTATTGGTCTGTGCAGGAGATTGTTATCAAAATAAAACAGAGACCGCAGATAACAACACCAGGAGTGGGCCAATTTGGCATTGCTCAGTGCTTATTGCGATTGTTGAGGTATATGGCCATGTCTGTTTTATTCATTGCTCCAATATCAGATTCAGACGCCTCCAAATATGTTAACACTCGCTCTGCAGGGCCCCTAAGGTTTTTCGAGGATAGCGGAAAAATGGTGGCGCGCAGCGCCGCCAGTTTTGCACACCTGTTTGAAATGTAACTACCCACATAGTGTGCTTTTTTGACTTCATATCATCTCAGGTCAAGTCACCAGACCAGGTCACGTGATGACCTCATCTCCAAAACGTTTGCGGTCGTATGCAGGCACAGTTTTGGGGCGATCGGTTTCAATCTGGCAGGATACGATATCATAAGATCATGGATACTTACAAATTGCTTATATCTGATTTCTGATATCGTTGACTTAAGGTCAGGGTCAGTTTCGTTTTCACCAACAATTTATATAAATAACTATCGATAGAATGGAGACGTAAAAACGATGCCAATGTGTTTGTCTCTTCGAGACACGTCTTCAATATGCAACATGACCTATTGGGTGAACACTTGACCTTGACCTGAGTTCAAAATGATCAGTTGATCTAACCTCGTCAAAACGAATGTGGTACGAATCACCTTGACGATACAAACTTGATGGCGTAGCACGTATTTCATTATCTTTATTAGGTAAAAAGTTATTTCCAAAAGCAGGTCTGTCAAAATTATGATTTCTTACCTTTGACGATCTCTGGAGCTTAAGCTATTTCAAACTTGTAGTCACGATGGTGATTGAAAATTTAAAGGCTTTATTTTTTCCTAGCTATCATAAATTCCGATATATTTGC
>VOPJ01005859.1:0-39837 GCA_014673585.1 Semibalanus balanoides
AGTCTGACCGGCGTGTGTCCGTCTGCTCCGCCGCCAGCTGCACATCATCGAGGTGGGACAGCCGGCCGCCGGCAACCAGCCGTTCACCAAGAAGGCCGTGGACGTGTACTTCCCGGCCGAGGCGGCCAGCGACTTCCCAGTGGCGATGCAGATCAGCTCCAAGTTCGACACCGTCTACCTGGTCACCAAGTACGGCTACATCCACCTATACGATATCGAGACCGGCACCTGCATCTACATGAACCGCATCAGCAGCGACACCATCTTCGTGACGGCCGCGCACGAGGCCACCAGCGGCATCATCGGCGTCAACAGGAAGGGCCAGGTGCTCTCGGTCAGCGTGGACGAGGAGAACATCATCCCGTATATCAACAACGTGTTGCAGAACCCAGAGCTGGCGCTGCGTATCTCTGTCAGAAACAACCTGGCCGGCGCCGAGGACCTGTTCGTTAGGAAGTTCAACAACCTCTTCCAGGCCGCGCAGTACGCTGAGGCAGCCAAGGTGCGTGGAACCGTCTATGGGTGCTGTCGTTTTCAGGGTTTATTGGTCGGAAGGTTTACTGCATCTTCGTTTGAAGCATGCTTCGGTCTTGGAGCATATAAGCGGGTTATTGATATGGTTGAGATCGGTCTAGGAATTGAGTTTGATATTTGGAATGTGGATGTCAACTTCTTTAAAGATATAGTAATATCATGTTTGTTACGCAGCTTGGACAACTGTTGCAAAAGGGACATTCACTCAGGAAACTAGATTAAAAGTATTTCCATCTGTTCATAGCATTTCCCTGTCTTGTACGACGTTCCATTTTCCTGAGCTATTGTAGTAATTGTGCCGAATCGTTCTCTAGTGGCGACTATTCACTCGCCACCTCTCACTTAATGCGTGTCCGTCCACCGCGGAGCCGTCCGCTAGTATAACCCGTCTGCGTTCCCAGGTGGCGGCCAACGCTCCCAAGGGCATCCTGCGGACCCGGGAGACGATCCAGCGGTTCCAGCAGGTTCCCACCCAGCCGGGCCAGTCGTCCCCGCTGCTGCAGTACTTCGGCATCCTGCTCGACCAGGGCCGGCTCAACAAGTTCGAGTCGCTCGAGCTGTGCCGGCCCGTGCTGCAGCAGGGCCGCAAACAGCTCATCGAGAAGTGGCTCAAGGAGGAGAAGCTCGAGTGCACCGAGGAGCTGGGCGATCTCGTGAAGCAGGCCGACCCCACCATGGCCCTGTCCATCTACCTGCGCGCCAACGTGCCCAACAAGGTGATCCAGTGCTTCGCCGAGACGGGCCAGTACCAGAAGATCGTGCTGTACGCCAAGAAGGTGGGCTACACGCCCGACTACGTGTTCCTGCTGCGCAACGTGATGCGCGTCAACCCGGACCAGGGCGCGGCGTTCGCGCAGATGCTGGTGCAGGATGACGAGCCGCTGGCCGACATCAACCAGATCGTGGACGTGTTCATGGAGCAGAACATGGTGCAGCAGTGCACGGCGTTCCTGCTGGACGCGCTCAAGAACAACCGGCCGGCCGAGGGTCCGCTGCAGACGCGGCTGCTCGAGATGAACCTGATGTCGGCCCCGCAGGTAGCTGACGCCATCCTCGGCAACCAGATGTTCACGCACTACGACCGGCCGCACATCGCACAGTTGTGCGAGAAGGCCGGCCTGCTGCAGCGCGCGCTCGAGCACTACACTGATCTGTATGATATCAAGCGCGCCGTGGTGCATACGCACATGCTGAACCCCGAGTGGCTGGTCAACTTCTTCGGTACGCTGTCGGTGGAGGATTCTCTCGAGTGCCTGAAGGCTATGCTGCAGGCCAACATCCGGCAGAACCTGCAGATCGGCGTGCAGATCGCCACCAAGTACTACGAGCAGCTGGGCACCACGCAGCTCATGGACCTGTTCGAGTCGTTCAAGTCCTACGAGGGACTCTTCTACTTCCTCGGCTCCATCGTCAACTTCAGCCAGGAGCCAGAGGTGCACTTCAAGTACATTCAGGTACGTACTCACGGCTGGGTTCACTTACTGGTGGTTTGGTTTAAATGCCAACATATGAGAGGATTTGTTCTTGAGGTCAAACACATGATGCTCTGACGCCTTCAAACATTCAAATAAACAATATTTATTCAGGTGTAGTGGCCACTTAATTATTACATTTGCTGATGAGCAGTTGGCCTCATTTTATTCGCAATATATCTTCTAATATTGATGCACATGCCACAGTTAAGGTATAAACATCCAAGCATAAGTATAAGTAAATATAAGTATAAACTGTCATCTCTGTGTTTTGACTTGTTCACACAGTTGTTAGTCATGGAACACGATTCTTTGCTGGGCTGGCTCTTCCAACACATACATTTGTGTTCCTTGTGCAGGCTGCCTGCAAGACTGGCCAGATCAAGGAGGTGGAGCGCATCTGCCGCGAGTCCAACTGCTACAACCCTGAGCGGGTGAAGAACTTCCTGAAGGAGGCCAAGCTGACCGACCAGCTGCCGCTCATCATCGTCTGCGACCGGTTCGACTTTGTCCACGACCTGGTACTCTACCTCTATAGAAACAACCTGCAGAAGTACATCGAAATCTACGTGCAGAAGGTGAGCTAAACGAACTAGCTTATGACACACTGCAATTGCATGTGCATAACATCGTGTACTTCTGTGCTATGAATGACAAGTCACCGAAGATTATGTTTATAATTTTGCTACTCACCATACAGCGGACATGGTGCGTATTCTTTGGTTTGTCTGTTTCTTCAGTATTTGTTTGAGACTTGCTGTTAATGCGGAGGTTACTGACCCGACTCATGATCGGGTGGTCGGCCATAGGGATTTCCGCCTCGTAGTGCTCAGTGTGGTCACCTTTGTCTCCGTCTCCGTCGCCAGGTGAACCCGTCGCGGCTGCCGGTGGTGGTCGGAGGTCTGCTGGACGTCGACTGCTCCGAGGACATCATCAAGTCGCTCATCATCGTGGTGCGCGGCCAGTTCTCCACCGATGAGCTCGTCGAGGAGGTCGAGAAGCGTAACCGGCTGAAGCTGCTGCTGCCCTGGCTGGAGAACCGCGTCCACGAGGGCGTCCAGGAGCCGGCCACGCACAACGCACTGGCCAAAATCTACATCGATGCCAACAACAACCCCGAGCGATTCCTCAAGTAAGATGCGCTGGTATAATCTGCAGTGGCCTGCTTTCAGGCTGATAGCCGATTCTGGTTGAATAGTGACGTCCTCTGAAAATTCATCACACTCTGGCAAAAAACAATTTCAGGACACTGCCCGTTTCATAGTGTTTGTAGTGTCTTCTAATAAGTGACGATGCTAATGTTGTCGGCTATACCCTTGATTATTGCCTGGTGTTCAACTGCATGGCCTTCGGCGCCATATAACTATTTTGTTGCGGCGCCCTTAAGCCCCAATCATCAACTGCATGACAGTTGTTCGATAGTGAAGGGCTTATTTCTTGTCATTCTGACTAAATATCCCCTCATTGTAAATGGACAGAATATGGCCAGCGTTGACAATGCCTCCCAAACCTGACACCACCATCCCCCCCCCCCTTCCGTCTCACCAGGGAGAACCAGTTCTACGACAGCCTGGTGGTGGGCAAATACTGCGAGAAGCGCGACCCGCACCTGGCCTGCGTGGCGTACGAGCGCGGGCACTGCGACAAGGAGCTGGTGGCCCACTGCAATGAGAACTCGCTGTTCAAGGCCCAGGCGCGCTACCTGGTCCGCCGGCGCAATATGGAGCTCTGGGCTGAGGTGAGAATCTGACAAAACGGGCTGAGCTGGCCGGAGAGCTGGCCGGAGAGAATTAATGCGGAAGGTATGGGAAACAACTTTGAAAAGGTAATTACCCGGCGCCCTGGTGGTCCTCTGAGACAACTTCGCCATGGTGTGTGGGTCAAAATGAGCACCTCAACTAGGAAACTAAAGGGGCTAGAAAGACGCGAAAGAGCGTTCGAAAGCTCTTGACATGGACATTCGAAGTTACTTCGGTTATTGTTTGAGTCAGGTCAATGTTGAGGTCACCATGACCAGAGGCAGTGCTGCGAAGTCGATCGGTTTTCAGGTGACTCCGACTCCGACCCTTCGGAGTCGACTCCGAGATCGACTCCGACCTTTGATTAGCCGAAGCTTTTGTCAACAGGCACATGCAGTATCCACCCATAGCACAATATATCCCGTTCAAGATTTTTGATATAATATCAAGGAAAAAGTTGCTCACATCATTTACAAAACTTTCAAAGATGTTTAAAAAATCCGAAATTACAATATTAGAGAAACAATAAATGCGAGATTTCAGACCAAATTTCAGGAGATGTATATCATTTGATCTGAGCTTTGGGTTCGCTGACTGTCTGTCTGAGCCAATTGTAGAGGTACTAGATTCGATTTGCTCTTGTTATTTTTTTTTATATTCGTTTGTGTTTGAAGGTTGTAATGACTCTCAGTTCTTTATATAGCTTTTGGGAAGAGACAAGGGTTACCATATAAGGGCGTTACGCCAGAGCTGAAGTTTAGAGGGAGACAACCTCTGCGGTTCGTGCAGTTGGAAGAGGGAACAACTTGTCCTAAGTTTATGTGTTATGATATGCTGAACTTTTTACTTTTGATGACCTTGAGTACCATATGACTGAAGAATGGCTGTTAAGAAGTCATGGTAAGGGACTCTCTCTCTCATCTTAAAATCGAGTACTAGTATGGTAGTTTACGATATTATTATTGTTCGAAACTTAGCCGACTTTAGGTGAGTGACGTGGAATAAATATATTAGTTGCATCTAAACAGATAGTTTTGGATTTTTGGTCCTTTTGGCTCAGTGGCCTAGGTGTGTCGGATAGAAGGGGAGTGGAGGAGAGGAGGGAGCTGAAGTCCAGAATAATTGGGAGGTAAATAACTTTGTTAATACATTCAGGGAGGCAATAAGGTATATTTGTGTCGCCTGAACTTTCGGATAATGATCTGCTGTGCGGCAGTGTTTAGAAGAGCGCCTTTATTTGGTGACGCAGTACCTTGAAACTCTTTATGCTTGACGATTCTCACTTAAAGCTGCAGTGCCAGTGGGTATTATGAAATTATTTGAAAGGCAGCTTCTTTGAGTTTAGAGCACAAGTTGCTGGTATGACCAAATGACGTGAGGGACTTATTTGGGGGGGTGGTGGTCGGGTCATAGCTCCAAAATATTAAAAGCATGTTAATTTAGTGTGGAAGTTGGTGCCTGAATAATTTATAGAAGTAACACTCATAGAATATGGTCCTCGAATTTCGTACTCTCTAATTAGAGGCGCACAGTGAGCTCTGTATCATTTGACCAAACTGTCACATTGGATATGAAAACTTTTCTTTAGATCGCATTTTAGAATGGCGTCCCTTCTTTGATCTGAAAGCTTTTATGAAATAGCTGTCTAAAGAATCTTTCTCGTTTATTGACTAACGTTTTCGTATTCTTAGATGCACTCTATGGGAATTTCGGTCAAGATAACAGCTGGGAGGAACGTGTTTTCGCTTTGTTTGGTCCATAAGCGTCAACGGCTGGAGTACCCAGTCAATGCATTAAAGGTGGCAAATAATGGAGTGCTATATGGCTAACAACATAACAAACCTGTCCAGAGAGGGTTCTCTTTAACGCCCTAATCGTGGCTTGATCCACCGACTCATGTTATAGTTAAAGAGTCACTTGATATATGAAAGGAATTCGGAATCGCTAAACTAACGTGTATGAAAGCAACGATGCGCTATCGCTCAACCCACGTGGACTGTATTGTGTGTACTTTCTCTACTTAGAGTAGATGCACCTTTATATACCTTTGTCATATGCTGGTCCATAACTTTACAACTTACTCTCGGAAATTTCGGAGGCAGAGCACTTTTTAACCCTAACTTACCGACTCCGTATCGCACGCTCTCTGTGGCTCTTTGAGCCTCTGATAGAGCATACAAAACTTAAAAATGGTTCTCAGAAAATATATTCTGTCCAACTTGTGATGTGGTAAAAGGCCTTTGAATGTGGCCTTTAAAGTCTCTGGCGACTGCGTTCGCTTTGGCTCCGTTGAAACAGCCCCAAATATCTCGAGACACTATGTTGGAGCGTGAGGAAAAGAACGACACTGTGGTAAACCACTTGAAATATGCGATACAATTAGTAATAGAATACGAATCGCCTCGGAAACAGCCGTTAGTTAATATTGTACCGCTTCTAGTTGTTATCACTAGAGAGATCCATTTTTGGCAATAGTTTTCAATGTATTGATTGGTCAAGAGGTAGCGATTATAGCGTAAGAGTCTCCTACCATGTGTTTGATTTTATTTGTTCTACATACGATTATATCTCGTGTAAAATTTTGTTTTGATTCTCCTCACAAATTACAGACTAAGTAAAACAGCAAATTATAAAATAAATAGTTTGAGCATCCAAACGTTATGTGTGGATGTAATTAAATAATATATAGTAGTGAATCTTCCAATTCAAGGTTCTATGTTGAAAGACTATAGGGTTCCAAAGGTTAAAATGCGTTTTTTTTGGTAAAGGTAATGGATGAACTTTGTTATGCGCTTTGATATAGGATCTATGTATCATATTGAATGAATTAGTTATTCCTAATTTGTGATACATGCGTCAGTGTTTAGAGGTGACCAAGGTAGATCATGACAGTCCGGGACTCTTGATGCAAAAATTATGTGTTGCGAATGACCCTTGAACATAAGGACATAAAACATTTAAACAGAATTTTGACTCAAGGAAGTGTCATGACACATCTCGTGCTGACTTTGTTTAATTCTAGGTAGTGTTGAATTGGACGAAGAGGAGAGAGTACGGGGAGAGACGAATAGCTTCGAGTGGTGACTCATCAAATTGACCTTTGCAGAGGGTGTGTGTTGTTTTTTAATATAATCAACTCAGTTTGCCTAGCGTGATGATATTGTGGTCAATGCACATCAATTGAGCTGATGACCAATATTGTGGCATTTGTGAGCTAGTGAATGTTTGAGAGAATAGCATTCTGTGGTAACTACGCAGAGAGCCGTAATAATTATCATACTCGATCATAGGATATTTAGTCTAATTAATTGTTTATTATTTTAGTGTTCCCCGTTCAACTGATTAGTAATTATATGTGGTGTCAATTTCGCAGTGTTCCACAGCTGATAATATGGAGACCGGCTTAAAGAGGATGTGAGACTCTAGATTGTGCTCAACGAAATAGTGCTGAAAGAAATTACAGGAAATTGTATCGAGAGGTCTGTGGTATGATCGCTTTTAACTAGGAAATCCTGCCAAATGCAAAACTTTGTACCAACAAATACTCTTCGCGTCATGGACGTCGATTGGCGTTCAGCACAAACAGCTTATAGTATCAGGAAACAACTATTGGGGATACTTTCCGAGGATCCTGTGAACCCGTGAAGGGGTGCGCTGGGATGGGTGCTGCAACCCTGAGGGTGGTCCACCTTGAAATTTTAAAACCATAATTTCATCGATGAGATTTTGTTAGAACTGTAGCGAATTGACTCCCACCATAAAATTAGTTTTGTGCGCAGAAATGAGACAATGATCCTGTGATTGACTCCTGGCGGGCTAGAGAAGTGAGAAATGTAAGAGTTGTGTGTGTGTTAAACCTTGTATTAAATATTTGGAGAGTTTATGATGAGTGCGCCTCTGGCGTTTGGATATTACGCGACTGAGCTAAATTCGCGTGCGCGCGTGTCTCGTCAGCGTTTATATCCTGCTCCTTGAGGTCCCTGGAACCCAATATCGAGGATGAGTGAGTGGTTCTCGATAGATAATTAATCCCCTGATTTAGTGATAAGTTGAATAAAATGCAGTGTGATATATCTTATTTTGACCTAGCTCAGTATGCGGTGTAAGATATGCTAATGAAGATTGATGGTTTAGAAAAGTGGCTCTCGGTTATTTGCACTGATATTATAAACGTGTGCGGTACCGTGTAGGCGCATGTTTGCTAGAGGTTCTGGTTGATTTTATCCGCGAGTCTGTTGTGACCTGTTTAGCCAATGTCCGATGGAATGTTTCGGTGAATAACCTGCATTAACTGTCTGTGTGTGTAGGTCAGTGGTGGATTTGACAGATTACACGGCTGGGGCGGAGCGTGGGGTTACCGGCACCGTGGCCTGTTCGGCGACTCTGTGATAGGATAAAAAGTGTCTTGTTGTCATGTTGTCTGGTTTAATGGAAGGCTGCCTTGGCCATTACATTTTCCAATAACAATACTGCACTGATTTAGGCTTCTGGCGCCACACTTTTGACCATGGTCTCGTGCTCAATTGCGCAAATTCTGGTAAAAAAATAAATTGTTTATGACATATTGGGTCTGAGGGGTACTTTTAGTTCCGATAGTTGAATGTTTAGTTTTGATATCATAGAGCTCGCGCTGCCGACTGATTGTCTGACCGCGAAGGCCTTTTCGGCCGTCCCTCCATCTCACAAGGTCCTGCAAGAGGGACAACCCGTTACCGGCGCCAGCTGATGGACCAGGTGGTGCAGGACTGCGCTCAGCGAGACCCGGACCCCGAGGACATCTCCGTCACGTTCAAGGCCTTCATGACGGCCGACGCTGCCAACGAGCTGATCGTAGGCTGTGCTACGGAGAAAGATCGCTACTGGATAACTCTGCGTTCAGCAGCCACCGCTATATACCGATGCATGAACCTTTGTTTTCTGATCCGTAGTACGTGACCATCTCAAGGCGGACCAGCACCTCGGCGTTCATGGAGTTCATTTCAGACCTGGTAATTTGTCTGGGACAATTCTACGACGCCCCGTACATCGCCTACAGATTGGGCGCCATCTACCTAACGAGAACTTGTCTTAGAGGTAGCGGTCCTTCGCCATCTTCAAGAAGTTTCTGACGTTCAACTCGTGATTTTCTGCCGGTTGACAGGTGAGTTCGTAGGGACGCAGGGATGGATTCGACCCTCGCAGGTTTGATGTTCTCCGTCATAGCGTGCAGCCCGGACGCCGGGTCAGGATCGATGTTGTCGAGTTGCTAAAGCTGTGTGGGGCTCATATGAGCCTGCGGTGAGTGTCAGTGGTGGGCTCATGTTTTACCCTAGTGAGCCACCTAATACACCTGGCGGTAACTCCGAATATGTTTTTACCTTTTTTGTGTGAGACGAGCTAGAAGGGCTATACTATCAACAGACTGAAAAAGTAAAAAGAACCATGCCAGAGAAAAGAATGAAGCCCACAACAGACTCCTAAACAGCGTGGAATATAAATATACATGGAAAAGCTGCATATTCTTACTTCTGTTCCCGACATGTATGGCGCTCTTTTCTGATTTTGCCAATCAAAGCAAACAATTCATATATAAGCCGTATGGTAAGCATTTGCCCTAGTCGAACCCGCCTTTTTGGCCGAATTGTCTCTTATGTCGTTTGCGACCATCTTTGGTGGCGGTGCTTCAAAATTAGTCGGCGGGGCGGCGCGCGAAGCGATCTGCAATTGGCTATTTAACTCGAGAACGTTGATTAGCTTGACATTTTGATCCCAAAAATCGAAATCACATCACGCTCAACCTTTGAATATTTCTATGGATTACAACTTTGATATTTATTTCTTTGAGAACCAGAGGTCTGAAAACTTGGCTTTGAAAAGGTCCTTTAACATTTGAGAGCCCTCCATGGGCAAGTACGAGAAGTCACGCCATGCTAGAGGCCAATATAACTTTGACCCCCCCCCCCCCCGATTTTACCCTGCACCAACGCTTTAGTAAAATTCGTTTGTTTTACTCAATACCTTACCTGTTTACCGGACATTAGACGGATTCGTGTAGCAGTGCTAACGAATGACCGGCTCTGAGTGATCGCCGTGTGTAGGTCCACGTTAGTCGCTCTGCACTGCCGATGCCCGGCTGCTCACCGCTCTGATCCTGCGTGCTCCGACAGGTGCTGATTGAGAACGTGAACAACCTGGACCGCGCCTACGAGTTCGCCGAGCGCTGCAACGAGCCGGCAGTCTGGTCGCAGCTGGCCAAGGCCCAGCTCGACCGCGACATGATGAAGGAGGCCATCGACTCGTTCATCAAGGCCGACGACCCCACCGCCTACTCGGAGGTGGTGGCCGCCGCCCACCGACTCGACACCTGGGAGGAGCTCGTGCGCTACCTGCAGATGGCGCGCAAGAAGTCGCGCGAGTCGTTCATCGAGTCCGAGCTCATCTACTCGTACGCTAAGACGAACCGGCTGGCGGACCTGGAGGAGTTCATCGCGCAGCCGAACCACGCTGATATTCAGAAGGTGAGGGAGGCTGCTGACGGAGGCTCCTGACAAGGTTGCTACGTCTCATTGGGCTGGCTCGGAGAGGAGTTTGTTATGAAACAAAACTGGTGTGATAGTGTGTCGCTGTAGCTGCTGTTTCGCCGGTTGAACTGTAAATTCATCAATGTGAATTTTCCCCCTGCCGACATTAAAGATTGAAGAAGTTATGTGCAGGACTAGTGATTGGTTGAGCGTGATTGACATTCCGTTTCGTGTGGTTTCAGATCGGCGACCGGTGTTTCGACGATGGCGGATGTGATTGTGCGTAGTGTGCGCGCGTCTTACGGCTTGTCTCACTACAACATACTTGGTCCAGAGGCTTCGCCCGTTACTGAGGCGCGACGAGAGTGGATCATCGGCTGGGGTGAACCTGCAACGTGCCTAACAGTTAATCTCAGGGGGTTGAGGCGTCGGACGTGGGCCGAGCGATAGGGCACCGGTAGAAACAGAGTTGTGGGAGTTGTACCTTGGCTCGATGTGTCGGTCTCGACGGGGATGTTGGGTTGACTCAGTGGTTATTCTGAAATTCCTGGGGTGTGGGGGTCTGTTTTTGTTCCGCTAGGCGGACGATAAATTTTGTTAACAGTATTTGAGACTTTAAGATCTTTTCAAAACAAATATTGTAGCGTGCGTTGACGGAGGGGTTGTATAGCTCGTAGGCGATCTCAGGATGAATTGTGCTGCACTACTCGTCAGCTGTCCAGGTAGAGGGGCCTCTTTTTTCTATGTGCGATCACCTATATGTATATTAGATACCCAAAGTTATATTGAAAATCTTTTATGTGAGTGTCTCATTGCATTGGTGGTTTTGCATTGTATCTTTGCTCTGTCGGTCCGCCCTAAACCCCAGAGTTATGATATCTGATCAGTTCTTCCATGGATTTTCATGCTGATCGAGAATATGGTGATCTCGTTCCACGTCCGTTATTCAAGTTACGGCCCCTGAGGAAGAGGTAGGTGCTAGGTTTGAGCTTCAGTCGCTTTGTACGTTCTCTCTCGAGATCTGTGGGGGGGTAGTTCTCGCGTGCTGGCAGGCGAGATTGTGCAGGCTCGTGCACTCAGGTGGGAGGTGCACGCCGAGCAGGGCTGTGTAAGGGAAGGAAACACTGATAGTGCGAGACAATTGGAGATGGTTCTGTATGACTTGCGCATGGAGAGTGCGTGCGATAGCTATAACTTGGTCGAGGAAAAGAGAATGTATGCTCTGATGATCGCAATGTGTTAAATCCTGGAAACTGGTGGGGCGCGACTCATCGTGTGCCTGGATGAAGATGCTGGTCGCCCACATTGGGTTGTATGGTATTGCGATGTTTAGCGCTCATGGAGCTGCGTGGGCCAGTCTCTTCTTACTTTCAACATGGAAAGTTACAAAGCTGAGAACAGTAAAAGGCAAATTTATATAACCTAGCAACGCCGAAGCACCTGGATTAGCTGTTTTGAATTGCATGGTCGCGAATGTGAACAGGCGTTTCCGTAAGATGCGTGACGATACTGTGCGGCGCCGTTGAGGCCGAAGCATGGCCGCCCTCTGGTCCGTGATGGCTTGTTGGTGTTCCTGTCCCGGACAAAAGTACGAGGGAATGTACGACCCAAACGCAGGGGTGTCGATCGGGGACTCGATGTATCGCGCACGCGCGACGGCCGTGTTCCTGTGCAGCGATTGTCGGGCGCGATTCTTGTCGGTATGGATGTTCACCTCATCGATCCAAGGTGGCCTGACATCGAAGCCTTCTTTACTGGACCGCGCCGAGCAATCCTGGAAGGCTGAAAGTTGATCCATAACTGACGACACTCTGCAACGGACCGGATTGCTGGTGCGAGTTTCGGTGTTCTGCGAACGTGAACTGGGATGCTCTTGGACGTGCTGATCCGAACCTCTGCGCTGTTTAATCATGAGAAGGCCAAACGCGCATACACGTCGGCACTGTTCCGCCTTTTGAGAGTTGTGGGGCCAGGCCTGTGTGAAGCAGTGCATCGTGTCTCGAGTGCGTCATACTCTTCGGCTCGGGTGGGCAAGTTTCGTGGTTGCATACAACGAGACCTGAGTTCAACGGTAGGGGCGCGAGGCTCTAGTAACTAGTCGTGCTTGGGTGGCAGGTAGACGACTTCACCGGACTGCGGCGCCGTCCAATCCGACTGAGCGCTGTGTATTCGAGCGAGACTTCTCACAGACAATCCAGACGGCTGCGTCCGCAGCACCGTGTAGTTCCGCATCGATCTGATTAGAGTTCCGGCGGACACTCGGCGCCGTGATTGGGAGTGAGCGTGGGCATTTCGCTACTTATAGTGGCAACAAGTACCTGCTCGGAGCATAGTCCATGAGAGAATGTTGCAATGAGCGAAGAATCTGAGGCGCTTTCCTTACGCCAGAGGGTGAGGCTGCAGCTTGTGGTGTGGGTGGGAGAATGCGAGGGGGTGGCCGGTAGTGAATGTGCGAAGATGCGCGGAGGTGGGAGGTGAGTAGCAAGTGATGTCCGGGAAATGAGATTCCCAGCGCCCGATAAATAGGTCCGGTGTGGTCGAGAGGATGACTGCGGCTGTGCGGCCTCACCGCCTGGTGGATGGAGGAATAGTGGCCTGAGATGCCAAGCTGAACTTGGCATGCAGAGTATAGAGGGATGAAGGGCAGTACCGAATAGTGCAGAGGGTGTGCGAGTCGGAGTGAAATGATCGGAATATGGTGGTGGAGATGTTTGAGAATTCAGCATGAGAGAGCGGCGAGGAGGATCAGGATCGTTAAGATGTGTAGGAGACTGGCTGCGAGCGAAAATGGGTCTGGGTTCCGGGAAGTGTTCGAATTTCCAAATGTGCGGAATTGTGACACCTTAACGGAGAGTTCTTTTTGGTGACGTAGACAAGGTGCTACGATTTCATTGTAGCGTTGTGAAATTTGTGTCTGCTCCAAGTAAGCTATTTCTCGTACGATTGTGCTGTGTGCGGGAGAGCCGTTTCGGACTCCATCGCACACTCAGCTGGGCTTCTCGTGGCCGGACCGGTGTTTCGTATAGCCGCGCTCCTGTGCTGTACACATTACTCATGTGGCAAGTACTCTGACTGAGTGAGTGTCTGAGTGGACCTGTGGCTGAAACTGAACTAGAGCTGATGAATAGAACGGAAGACTGGTGACCGTGACCTGAGGCTGGATTGAGTGAGAGCTGTGAACTGGATCAGATGCCTGACTCTCCGAATTAGTGAGTCTTTGACATCCTGACGCTAGACTGTTGCTGCTGACTGGACGCGGTGTGGGACTGGACATGAATGTAGTAGCTTGAAGCGCTGTTTCTTGATTAAGAGCGTGCGTAGGCTCTGACTCCCTGTTAGTACTTCTCCGTCGTCAGGACAGTGAACGAAGAGCCGTTTCGTTAGATAACGCCGACGCTTTTCCTGAGTCAAGATTGCTCCGGTGCCGACGACATGGCCGCCGAGCTTCTCTGAGAGCTAGGATTTCCGAAGCGTGAGAAGGCGTCAAGAGCTATCTCGACTCGCTTGTGACGGCAGCGCTGCTCTTGTAGCGTTTGTGCGACGAAGCTCGCGTGGCTCTCTCGAGGCGAGATTGGTGGTCCTCGAGGGTCGCGTGGCTTTTCCGCATACGAGACGATTCGATCGAGAAATCGTAGAGCCACTGATATGCCGAGTAACTCAATTGAGGTGTCGAGTGATACTCGCGTCTAATGGGATAGCTTTCGTTACATACGGATCCAGGGTCAAAGGTTAGGGCAGAGCCGGTTTCAATTGGAGTAGCGATTGATGAGCAAACTTGGCGTGTCTAGCGGCCCGAGCACTCACTCTGGAGCTGTATTGCCTCGAAATGTTTAACTGTGTAGATGGAGGGTGTGGGTTTTAGTTGTGTGTTTGTCTTGTCTAGTGAGTGCGGTGTTAGTTTTGTTATGATGGTTGACGGTTCTTTATAATACGAGTAAACCTGAAGGATCTGATTTGGTACAGGTCGCCCAGTGAGAGGTATGGCGTCTTGAGCTTAACGGTTTCGGTCAGTCCCATCTCTCCGGGTGAACTCGGTCAATTATTGCTATGTTATCTGGTGGGGGTAGACCTGTGGCTAACACTGCCATTGAGAAAATCGACTCGGCTGAATTGTATTGTACTTAGCGTTCCTGAGCCAATGAGATTACGCGAATGTTTCACGTTTATCCACGTTTCCCTCAATCTAAGCACATCAGTTGACCGGATATATCTCGACTGACTGACCCACTGTGGACGCCGATTATGATGATATGTGCTATATGATGTGTCCTGTCTGTGTGTGCGGCAGATCAAGAAACTCGAGGAGGCGGAGACGAGCCGGGCTGAAGAGGAGAGCACAACGGGCGAACAAAAGATGATGATGCGTGAGTACCCCGTGCTTCTGCCAGCTCGGGGGAGGGATGGCGTTCCGCGTGTCGGCGGAATAAAGCGCCGCCCGGTCGTGGTCGGGGCTGTGGGGACTGATAAGGCATCTCCTGCGGGTCAAGGTCGACCCAAGCTTAACCTGACCTGAACTAAAGTAGCGCTTTTTGGGTCAAGTGACCTGGACTGGAAGTGAATTACGCTAGGGCTGGCATGCAATGCTGGCTTCTGGATTATATTGACTTGACTTCATTTTTCGTGTATCTTACAGCTTCATTTTTCGTTTATCCTACAGATTCATTTTTCGTTTATCTTCAGAACGTTCGACGTCGTCTAGTATCCATCAGTGATTTAGGGTGTCGTTTTTCACAATTAGTCTCAGCTCCTCTGACATGGCTTACCCTAGGACTTCTTAAAGTTCAAACCACATGTAGTGCCGCTCCTTCAGCTTGGTTTGGCTGCAGCCTGGCTGGGTGTGCTGTGCCTGGCTGTGCCGGTGTGCTGTGCCGGTGTGCGTGTGTGTGTGTGCGCGTGTGACGTAGCGTGCGTGCCTGTGTGTCTGGTGTCTGCAGCTGGCGAATCTGCGCCTCTGATGATCACTGGCGTGCCCGGATACGCTAGTTACTCGGCCTAGCCGCCCCTGTCCGGCCGGCGCTCCGGCCCCGGCCCGCGCTCCGGTAATGCCAGGACGACTGCCCGTGACTTCTCTCTCTTTCTCTCTCAGTCTGTCCTCCTCTCCCCGCACCACACACACTCTCTCGATACCGCACGGTCTGCTCGACTGCCAGAGTGGCGGCAGGTTTTATATTGAGCATGTGTGGCGCCTGGCTTGCCTGCGGCGTACAGACGGGGACGGTGGGAACGGTTCTGTCCAGTAGCACTCGGACTGCTGGTTTTACTGCTGTGAGGGAAGGAAGGGACATACATGGTTTTCGAGGGAGGTGTTCTATGCAGCAAGGCTGGTGCATTTCCAACTGCATATTATCCTGGCCAGTTATGGACATAGACTCAGTTCGATTGGCCAGGACAATTTAGGGCGGCGTTGAAAGGCTTTCTTAAATGTGTGAACACTATTTTTCAGTCGCTGAGGTGCGTGTACTCCGCAAGCTCTTCGCACGCTCTCCAATGCAGATATCTTTTCGCACTGATGAGTAGTTGCACAAACTCATAACATTCTGTAGTTTCGTATCCCGAGTGATCGCAATAACATTAACATGCTTGCAGCTAGCTTTACATCAAGCTGCAAAGCAGCTTGCTATAACAAATGTGTATAACATTTTTGTGTGGTTGAAATTCGATCTTAATGTAATATATCCTTTGTATTTCAGTTCGTAATGATAAACATATTGTCGTCAGTCACGTACGCTTGGTAAAACAGAGATTATAAGTGTTCACCAATGCTATTACAATTTATTCGATGCCGGTCAACCTAGGACATGTGACGTTAGTCGACGATAGTGCCAGAATTTAGTATGGGATTGTTTACCAAATGGGTGCAAGGTTCTACGAGTTGTTTTCGAGCTGCGAAGAACCGTTTGATGATCAATTGTACGTTTATGTGGGAGCTAGGAACCAGATTCGTTGCTGGTACGTGATTGGAGTCGGTCTGCGGAATTTGTTCTTTGAGGCGTTAGCTGACTCGGTGCGGACGTATTTCTTCCTATCCTTTTCAGCCGTATTTCTTCCTATCCTACTGAATTTGTTATTCTTCCTAATCACGATTTCCAGTTAGGCTTCTTCTTCTTGATCGGGGACTTTGTACTGGAATTAGAGCTGGTTCGGTCTGACCGTGGCAGGTCCCTGCTTTTTACCTCAGAAAGCGATCGTTCTGCACCATTTTTCGGTCATAGGGTCTCACAGAAACGTGATTGTTGGTCTGGTTCTGGACGCATGTCAAGTTGTAAATCGCTGTGGATTTCGCCACTGGTGATTTGGGTGGTGTAATCTGGTATTGCGACGTGGCAACGACTGTGCATCTATTAGGACCTCAATTTCGGTGGCTGATGTACTGGCATTGATCTTCACGTCAGAAAAATGTTTTTGTTTTGTTTTTCATTTTACGTCAGAAGTTGCGGTTAGTAATTGTCCCCATTTGGCTGCCGTTTTCTGGTTCATAAGTTAACTCGACTGGCCGCTTGGCCAGCCCACTCATCCTCAGACCACCGGCGTTTGGGTGTCGTGGGCGACGTGTGCCCGTTAGGATCGTCTGGTCTGGTTGTGTGAAGTTAGCAGCTGCCGCCTCTGGCCGGTGTGTTCCCTGTGTTGCCGCCCGACTGTGTGACTGACGCCTCTCCCCGTGTTACAGAGCCGCAGCTGATGCTGACACAGGGCCCCGGAGTGATGGTGCCGCCGCAGCCTGGCTACCCTGCGGCCCCCGGCGTGTCCCCCGGCTACGCCGCCGCGCCCGCCGGCTACCAGAACGGCCCTTACGGCCAGCCGCCCGCCGCGCCGCCCATGCCTGGCTACCAGGGCTACTCGATGTGATCGCGTCGCTCGCTCACGCCGCGTGAAACAGACGGGAGTCGAGAGAACCATTCCATGAGAGCGCGGCACACCGCCGCAGACGCGCCGCCACTGTCGCCGCCGGCGCCGCAGCCGCCGCCAGCTCCATGTGATGGTGGCGCACGAGCGTGCGAGCGCACAGCGCGAGTTGTTATTGTTCTGTCCGTACGACGTGGTAGCGTGGACGCAAAATTGTGAGACGCTATCAGGAGTAATTA
Source organism: Semibalanus balanoides (assembly GCA_014673585.1). Lineage (NCBI taxonomy): Eukaryota > Metazoa > Arthropoda > Thecostraca > Balanomorpha > Balanidae > Semibalanus > Semibalanus balanoides. The sequence goes on from VOPJ01005859.1 coordinate 17,328, forward strand.
TCACTATTATTTAGCCCCTAGATGTATTTATGGTGGCGCATGTCTGTGTAGAGTGCGGGGCGAAGCGGCGCTCGGTGTCCGGAGAGAAAGAGAACGAGAGAGAAAGAGAGCGCGCGCGACAGAGTGACAAGACAACCGGCCGGTGGTGCGCGTGCCGAGAGGTGGGAGAAGTCGGCTGAGCGTCCTCGCCCCCCGTGTGTTACTCTTCATTGTCGTTGGTTGGTGTATCCGAGCGAGTGCGCCGGCATGTGAGCGTTGTGTGCGTCGTGATTCGTGGTCATCTCCCCTGTAGCACGCCTGTACCGCGCGCGTGTACATACCATGCCGGCTTGTAGCGCCCGCTGTGGGCCGGCGCGCAGAACCGGCCGGTGCGCAGAACCGGCGCCGACGCCAGGGCTGATCTGGCGCGCTGGCGGGAGACATGTGCGCGTGTGTTTGGTAGTCGGCTTTTTGTGCAGTCATTTATCATCTATCTATTCAGAACACTCTGAGTATTCTCATGGTAACGTATTTAGTCGATGTTAGTCTCGGTACCGGCCGCCAGACAGCAGCTGGACGTGCGACCGGCCTCTGCGCGCCGGCGCAGGTCGGCCTCAGCTAGTAACCAGGCGGGGGCGGCCGCCGCCCGCCGCCCGCCGAGCACCCACAGCCGCCCGTTCGGTCTCCAGACAGGCTGGCTGGCACCCAGAGCTATCTTCGAGTCGGGAATATAGCGGACAGGTAACTGTCGTGTGTTTGTTCTGGATGTGGAAGGTCGGAGAGAGAGAGAGAGAGGTGGGGTGTCTGCAGTCTGATCATAGTGCTGCACCCTGGTACCGTGCTGCTAACGCAGACGAGACGGCAGCGGCACAGATTAGCAGCGAATGAGACGCATCACAAAGGGGTAGACGTGGAATCAGGGGAGCACTGTGGTATCGCGTTTAGACGGCTGGAATGCGACTTTTCTTTGACACAAGAATGAAAGCAGCTATCATTGGCTGTACTGATAGCGCGCGTCGGGGTTTGTTTCCCAGCGATCGTTCCCAGTGATCCAGATCCCATCTCTAGGCTGTTTAATTCCAGACCAGGCACCGTACCCTCTTCGAACCGGGGCGGTACCTGAAACAGACCCTGTTCCGAGGTATATTGGGAGCCGGGTTGACCTTTATAGAGGCCCCGCAGAGGGATTCAAACACCGAACACGGGCTCAGGAAGCAGGCGTCGTACCGCTGAGCCAGCCTGCCGCTTCTTGTCGCAGAGTGACCGTACTTAGTCACCCAGTAGTAGACGGTGTGTCTCTCAGCGTCCGACTCTGGTGTTCTACGGCTGGGCGTGTCCGAGCCAGCCCATTTCTCGCCGGCACCACTCTATAAAACCCAGCACACTCGTATCGCGTACACGTTTATTGTGACTGGGATCGACTGGTCGGTACGAATACATAGGCCGTTCATTCTGCGTACATCAGCCGACTGCACCTGCTCGCGAACACGGTGACAAACGCAGTCCAGCCATCGCGGTGACAAACGCAGTCCAGCCATCGCCGGCGGTTACCAGCTCAGAGGCAGGGCAAAATCGACGAACACGGTGACAAACGCAGTCCAGCCATCGCCGGCCGTTACACGTTAACTGGCCATTTCAAATTGCATGAGATGACTACTTTTAAAAATGAAAGGTACCAAGATCCTCGAAAAGTGAATACTTTTTGGGTGTCTGGTTTCCTCCATAGCTTAGCCACAGTGTTTCCATTATTTTGACGTTTCCTCGATTTGTTCCCCTCTGGCTGGTCGCCAACGCACACGGGCACACGCCGACTGACTTCACGAGCGCGAAGCATTCCTCCACAGCGAGAGACTACACCGAAAGCAACAGTGAGTGAAGAAACGATGGATGTCTTAGAGCGAAATGGGCCATATGCGGTGTCAAGGCGTTTCAGAAGGGCGAAGGCCCTGCAGAAGCGATCTGTAGGGTGTATGAGGCGCTGGAGCCGCTGGTGATGGACGATGGTTACTAGTTTGTCTGACATCAGGAGGTGCATGTAGGGGATCAGAACGATCATCGGCCAGTCCCGTGGGAATTCGATCTGCTACTTCAGAACCTCGCCAGGTCAATGTGTCAAGTGTATAGGAATAACAAATGGCAAAATGTTTTTGTCAGAAGTTTAACAAATGAAGGTGAAGTTTCGAGCGAAGCAAAGTCGAAGTGAGTCATGAGTGCTCGCTCGATCTGCCCGAGAAAACTGAATTCCACTAATCGTTCTAAGCAATAATATACCAACAACACAAAGGCGTACACAACCGTAACATATATACCGGCATGGTGGGGAACAAAATATCTTATCCATATGAGCTGGGCAGTATCAGTCAATTCAGTCGTGTCATCTTATTGGTATCCCATGCATACCCACCAGTCATCTTTCATCTGTCAATCAAACGGTCATCCAGCAGGAAAAATCGTCCCTGTGTCCTTGTTGTCCACATCCCCGATGTACAGCTGAAAACTACTTCATTGTAACTATTGATAGAGAGGGTTTCTCACGAGTTAAATGCTTGAGACAAAACTGTCAACTTCGGACTATTGGCGAGGCTGAAAACAGACGGGGCGAAGACTTGGTTCTAAACATGCATAGGCGTAGGAGCCGGGGGACAACTGCCCCAAACATTTTTGGGTTTTAGCATTACGCCTCCTATGGCGTTGTATGGAAATAATTGACTTCAAAATGCCTTTTGCCCCCTCCCCCCATTTCAAATGAGTTCCTACGCCCCTGCAAACATGTTGCTTAAATGTGTTGTACGACATTGTACTGTGATGCGGCCAGAGATGGGCTGTATGTCGGACGTCGTACGTCGTACGTTGGACGTTGTCGGACGTCGTGCGTCGTCATATGTCATCTATGTCGTCATATGATATGTCGTCAGGTGTCAGACTTAGATCGTTGCTAGCTGATTCACCATCAACCGTCCCGTGTCGGTGGAATGATTCACATCCACGCGAAGTAGGCATTTCCTCGTACACAGTCACATACACGCGTGCGTCGCCACACAGACATGTGAGCACTCGAGCTGTCAAGGGCGTTCCACACGCGGCAAGCAAGATAGAGGCAGGCACGTTACACATGCGCATGTAGCCTTACTGAGATTCCTTCAAGAAGCACGTCATCGAGCCAACACTTCCCAAGATGCGGTCGTTTCTCCGTAAGAAGACGTACACACTTTGCATTCCAACCTAAAAGCAACTACTGTGAAAAGATGCCATCAAACTATGTAGGACTATCCTCGTAATTAAGCTTGCCGCTTGTAGATATCAAAAAAAACTCCTACAATTACGTACATATATTTCCAAAATTTTTAATGATAAGTTTATAATTAAAAGACCGCACCCTTCTAACTTCTCGCCGGTATTCGTTACGTTTGGTGACTAGCCACCAAGCATTGCTCTTATATATTGGAAACATTCAGCTTTCTGTCTAATTCTTTGCAGTACAATGCATTATACGCTAGCTTCCAAAGTCCTTTTACAATGTTCTTTCAATCACGCATGTCCCGTATCAACCATGCATTCGTCGCACGGGCCTGCTCGCATTCCGATTAACATGACCGTCAGATACTGTCGGCCAACTGGAGGCTCAGACAGGGAGAGTGGAACTGTTCTGCGTCTGGAGCCAGCTGACGGCCAGTTTAGCCCACCGGGTCCGAGACTCCGAACCACAGCTCCGGAGAAGCGGAGTCCACTGCCGCCCGACTCTTCTGAGGGAGTGCTGGCCGGCCGCCGGTGGCGACATTTAGAACACCAGCTGGTAGCGACATCTATAACACTATCAGATCCCAGATGGCGACACTGTCGTCAGTGGCGGCGCTGGGGTAGCGGTCCGTCGCGCACATGGAGGCTGTCAGCACACGGACGCCGTTGGTATTATCAGCATTGATCCGTTATCGGATCTCCGGAAACCGAGATCCGAGTGGGGCGCCACGCTCTCAGTTGGAGGTGAGCACTGGCTGACTTCACAGCTCGGCATCCCCAGCTCGAAACCTTATCCACTCTCCTGTCACCGGCTGCTGATACAAATCCAGCGTTACATCAAACCGGATCAAACCGGACTCGGCCCGGCCAGCTGGACACAGCAGCCTTCTCTAATGGGATTGGCCCGTCTCAGAGCCGCAGCAGCGCCCAGCAGGTGGCCAGCAGCAGAGCGCAGGCCGTCACCGGCTCAGCCGCTGACGACGCCGACGTGCTGGGCGCGCTGATGTCCTTCGCGCCGATCAGCACGGCGTCGATGACGTGGATGTAGCCGTTGGTGCACTCCTCGTCGGCGCGGACGACCCGGGCCTGCAGGCTCTGCCACTTGACCAGGTAGTCTGGGGAGGACACGGAAACGTTAGGCAGCTGTTAAGTGCCAACGGTCACGGAATGGACTGAAGCAGGCACAAATAACGGGAGTAGACAAAGGAAAACACTGCACATAAAAGCAGTTTCGTGTAACAAACTATTATGAAGATCAATTGATTCACAGGCACGCGTTCAGCATTGATTTGCGACATTCTTTACGGAGGCCATTGATTTGTGATAAGCCTGCCGTCTGTCGGCCACCCGCACAGCTAGTGGCCGACACCCGAGTGCCCTAGTGGCCGACACCCGAGTGCCCTAGTGGCCGACACCCGAGTGCTAGTGGCCGACACCCGAGTGCCCTGATAACCGGCACCCGCGCCGTACCCACCTGTGGAGCCGGGGATGTGCTCCACCTTGACCATCTGGTCGCTGGTGGTGGCGACGCCGCCCTCCTTGGCGGAGATATCCGCCATCTCCTGGATGGTCAGCGCCTGGCCGATCACCAGGTGTCGCTGCAGTACGGCCAGCACCTGCAGTGGACAGCAGACGGTCAGCACCGCAGGCGACACGACGGCAGGTGACATGGGCGGCGACATGACGCAGGGGGGGGGGGCTGGCATGGACCACGGTATGTTCTCGCCATGTCAAACCCTGACCTGAGCAACACATTGTGAGCGCATGATGGTTAGGTTTAGGCGTAATCGCCGACACGCTCCCGGGCCGGCCTCTGTGCTGGCATTGACCTCGGATGACCCCCGGTTGGCGACACTGACCTCGGATGACCCCCGGCTGGCGTCACTGACCTCGGATGACCCCGGGTCCCAACACTGACCTCTAATGACCTCTGGTTACAACACTGACCTCGAATGACCCCCAACACTAACCTCGGATGACTTCTGGTTGGCGAAGATGGCCTTGTAGGCGGTGGGCAGCTGGACCTTCAGCCTCTGCCAGGCCATGCCGGCCGGGACCAGCAGTGTCATCCTGTCAGCTGCCTTCAGCTGCTGCATGAAGCCGCTCTCCCTGGCCAGTGAGCTCGTCACACTGCCGGACGAATGTTGAAGTCAGTTTTTTTCTCATGCATCATATTCAATCAAAGTCGAATCATACAAATAATCGATGTTCAGTGTGAAAACGGATTCCATTTTTAGTCGTTTCGTGCCGTTTTACTTTTCACTTCACAATTTAATGCTTTCCACCAGGGACAGGGGGAAGGGCCATGCTTCCCCTAAAGCAAAATTCAATTGCACACTAATAGAATGAAAATCTCTACACCCACCCTACACCTCCTCCCTCAGTCAGCAGTATATGGCTGAGGAGCATTTTTTCCCCGACGTGCCGCCCCTGAAAAATCCTGGTTACGTGCCTGGTTTTCACAAATGGGCGTCCGATTCCCGTCGCAGCAATTCCTCTCAGGCCCTTAACGTGTTACAATTTGTCAGAGTGTTTATAGGCGTGACAATGCTAACATAAACAAACACAACAGCGCCCGTCTTGGTTCTCGGCGCGAGACGTTTCGCAATGAGGATAGCGCAGCTGTGCCAGCAAGCCTTGCCTTTTACCATAAATAGTCCTATAACGGCGCACACCGAAGTACCTAAAGCTAAACCACTTACACGCCGCGACAGTCATTCGGTAGTTAAACAATGACAGCCGATTGTTCGTATTAACTCATAAGCCGCATTTGCTACAGCTATCAACACACTACATTGTAACTCCCAGGCGCTGCCCAGAGTCGTGTCTGTCTTTGCAGTGGGGTTTGACCTGGCCATGGATTCTGACCTGGCCGTGGAGTCTGACCTGGCCACGGACTCTGACCCGGACGTGGAGTCTGACCTGGCCACGGATTCTGACCGGGCCGCGAACTCTGACCTGGCCAATGGGTCGGTGGTGAGTCGCTCCGCCATCGACTGGTACGGGATGCCGAGGAAGCGGTCGATGATGTGGATGACGCCGTTGGAGCGTCTGATGTCGGGCACGATGACGGTGGCGTTGGTGCCGCCGCCCTCCACGGTCAGCGTGCGCTCCAGCGTGTCCTCACCGGCCACAGACAGGTACAGCGAGCGGGACCCGGCGTCCGACGGTACTTTGTACGGCTGGGGAGCGGACAGGTTAACATCAGTCACCTATGGGAGGAGCGTTTGGCGACAAGATCCAGCATCCAACCAACAGCCAGTGAGACTGATCACCTTGATCATCAAAATCAGTAACGAGTGCCTGCCGGCGTCACATTGGATCACTGGCCACTGCGCTGAGGAGAGCAGCAACACAGCATGGATTCTGGATAGCGGCACTGTTGTCATACTAAGGGCAGCGAGAGTCGTTTAACAGAAGCACGAACTAAGACAGCGCGCGCCTTGTGACGGCCCGGCTGTAGAGCCCTCGGTTGAGGCTCTCCTCTGACTGACCTGTCCCTGTTCCGACTTGCGCACGCTCTCCGTGGTCACATCCCGGCTGACCATGTGCAGTCTGAGCAGCTCCTTCAGCTTGCTCGGCGAGTCGACGATCTCCTTCAATCTGCCGCGGACATACAGGCGTCATCAGACCCACACAGACAGACAAACGGCGACAGTGGCTGCGAGCCGAGTGGGGGTCATAGATGACAAATATAGGTATAGGTATGCAGGCAGAAACGGTGATACTGATGAAAACGTGCTGTAAATGTATGCAATCACTGGCATTTATGTTATCAAAATAATAACATGCGATAGAAACAATTGCTGTCCATAAATTCACAATAAACTACCGTTGCGAAAACGGCAATTTATTTTAGCCCAGCAGCGCTGCCCTCACCTGAGCTTGTCGACGTTGTAGAACGCCTCGTTCGAGGGGATGAAGATGGTGAAAGTAGGGTTTGGTCATCAGTTTCACCATGAAGTCGTTGTCGTGCTCCTGCACAAACTTGTAGAACTCGTGAAACCGATCATTCTGTCCCTCCTGCGAAACAGAGAACGGGCGATCGACATGCTGTTAAAGGGAAATATTCCCCTTTTCCCACACGAATGGCGTTATGACTTAAAACTGATAAACGAGACAAAAATATGTTGTAAATTCATCACATTTTGCATAAAAATATTCCACCGAAATATACTTCAAGTTTAAGTTGATAAGCGTTCTACACTTTTAATGACCGGTACCAGTGGTGGAACTTTATTAAATCGGTCGGGGGGACCTTAATGTTAATTTGATATATTTGAACTCCATTCTTACCATGCAACGCCATAGGCCTAATGTTAAAATATGAAATCATTGGGGGGAGGGGGGGGGGAGGGCTCTCCCCAGGAGATATAAAGTTCCGCCCCCGATAGTACTAGCAACGGCTTGCATGTCCTTATGGATCTCATCAAACTGCGGGCTTTCCCGTCAATTGTTTTCTTATGCAATGGAGTGGAAAATATATTAGATATGAATCCTGCTTGTTTCGATGATATGACCGTCGATCCTATACATTTGACAGCCATTGAATAAACAAGGAAAACAAACAAATAAGCAGTTTACTTTGGCCCCCTATGGCGGCCCGGCCTATAGTTGTAATGGTTTTGAAATTGTTTCATACATTTTCAGTATTACAAGTTGTGTATAACTTTGTATCTGACTGTATACAACACTATGGTTTATATCATCATGGCAAAAAATCAAGTTTACCCCAAAAACTCGACAAATGAAAACCACTGTCCAATTTAAAATCTGGAAAGCTCAAACTTAGCCACCACGACAAACCTATTGGAGTCGGCGATTTTTTTTCATGATCAATCAGGGATGTTTGTTACATAGGCATCAGAACGAATCGGTTCTGGTCAATTCTTGGGGAGGATCTAGAAAGTATCGCAAAAAATTATGCAAAACTTCAATACGGGATTTTCGCTTGCTATGTATCAAGTAAATGATTAAAATCAAACTTGCTTGTAAAGAGTTGCTTAGATTCCATACGATCTTCAGAAATGTGTCAAATTTGCAGTCGATTTTGTTTGGTTTAGGGGGGGGATGCGTACCTTCATCTGATCTGGATCCGCCAGGTATGTCGCGGCTTGGGGCCTTGCTTAATTTCTTGCCTATGATTACTTAACATATGACGTTAAGCACAGGCAATGTGTCAGTTGACCTTCATGCAATCATAGTACTGCTTGTTATTTTTAACAAACTTACACTTTGATTTGGGATGATTCTATTTAATTCTTAATTGACATTAAATAAATTAGATATACTCTTAACGGAAGCATCATAAATTGTGTGCTAAACAAAATAAAGATTGATTATTCCCTTAGATCGCCTACGAACAGAGCAGCGAGACATATGCTCAATTGCTCAATTGGCTGGGATAGCAATGCTGACGCTATTTTTGCATGCATGCCACATGAATCAGCGACTAAAACGGTTAAACGAAACAGGAAAAATATCGAAGCTAGGCAAACATAACTGTACGTGCAATGCCAAATGAGGAACTACCTATACTCATATTCCGGTGTAGCAGCTAATAGGTATAGTAAGGAGCAAGCTCCTCTATGAGGCAACATAATACAAGACGGAACATTCGGTGTCGAGTGTCATCAGTTGAATATCGAAAGCCAAAGTGTCACGGCTCGGGAGGGTACGACGCCGAATGTAATCAGTCCGCCACTATACATACCTGGATCAACTGAAGCACGTCACCGTCCTCCACCAGCAGCGGTTTCTTGATCAGATGGACGACACCATTTTTGACGGCGATGTTGGGCTTGACGACCTTGGAGAGCACAGAGCCGGCCTGCAGATTGATGGTGCCGAGCAGAATGGTGCTCTGCGCCTCGTCTGCGGCACAAATACACGACACAGCGAAATTGCAGGTTAGTCAGCCGTGGACGCTGGTCAGCCCTGAGCCCAGAACGACCAATACAAGAAATACAAGAGTTTGAGGCTACACCCTAAAAACTCACCGAATCCCGACTCATCACATTTCATGAAATATTCGCGTGGCTCATTAATTCAGTTGACAGTCGCTGAATGAAGCAGCTGCTTGCAGTGGGCTAGTGTAAGCTGTTCCGCATTGCATTGAAGTGCTGCGGCACAGTCTAACCTTCAGGGAAGATTGAGTCTGAGGCAGCTTCAAGCCGGCAAGGTAGATTACCCGCAATACAGCGAAGTTAGACGGCACAGCCTAACTGCCAGGTGAACATTATGCCAACGACCGTTACGTTCCCTAGACTCTACGTTTTAAACTTCACGATGGGACATCTCTTGAAGATGTACCGCCATTCCGCAACCACAGCGCAGTCGCGTCGTCCAGACCCTGACCACTTACAAAGCCAATAGCCCGGACACGGTGTGGTAGGGCTTCACAGTTTTATAGCTTCATCAAGGCCGTCCCTTCGAGTACCAGATGACACTTCCGCCGGGCGGCCGGACTATCGCTGCCATTTAGTCACACGCGCGGATACCATTGGTCTCCACGCGAATGGTCTCCATTAAACTCGCAGCGCCAGCCCAGCATTCAAACTAACATCACGTCGATAAAAAGCCAGGCAGAACGACTCCTGGATGCTATAAATACCCCTGCTCACAATTGGATGAGTTGAAGTTCCCCTGTTTAAATTAATCCGTATCCTACTTCCATTTCCGATCAGATCAAAGGGTACTTTCCGTGCGCGGCGGGAACGGCAAACGGTTTTTAAGTGATGCGCGGTGGATCTTTATTACCAGTTTGGAAATAAAACTTCACAAAGTTTTATTGTTCGCGGGCATGCAACGACAGTAAATCGCTACTGCCCCTGGCATGGGGGCGCATCGGCTTACTTCAGGTGAGGAGCTGTAAACAATCGCTAAAAGTACCATCGAAATAAACCAAATTACATATTTCTCCCCGGATTTGACCCACTTCCTCGTCCAAATTCAGGGGTCTGAAGCCAAGTCGGAGGGAGGGGGATGAAGCCCCCTCAACTGAATAGGAAACTGTACCCTTGGCCCTGAGGGTTACAGTGAAGAAAACAGTGATATCGGAATTCGGATGAAGCATTAGATTCCTGGGATCTATGAACAAAGACAGTCAATTTCGTTCGCGTTGAGAAGCAGTTACCTACCTAATGATGCTCGAGCGCTCATAAATACCTGTCATTACCAGAATGGATCTGATTATTAATGATTTATTATCAACCGACAATCAGTACAAGTTATTATCTACATTAGATTAAAAAGTACCAAAATGACTTAACAATATAGTAGACACAGAATGCTCCAAGTTATTTCCGAAGGTCCTATTAGTGATTACTATATAAAACTCGATAGCGTAGCCAAAAGAGATGAATTTAAAGAGCCATGAACTTTCCAGTGTAAATTGCCTGTTCCATCTTCGCCTGCAGTCAACTATCTATTTCACACAGGTGTTGAGTTTTACTCAATGCATATTTGAAGCCTCAGACTACTTAGCACAGCCAAGAAGCTCCAGATACAAATCGTACTATACTGTGTAAGTATCATGATAGTAGCTCACTATACTTACAGAGCCGGTCCGTCTGCTGCATCTTTGCCGGCGCTGCCTGACTCGTCAGCTCTGTCGGTCAGAGAGAAACAGGTCACGTCACAATCACGGAACACCCTCAAACACACATTCCCACGGACACACACACACACACACACACGCACACGCACACGCACACAACTCATTCATACAAACAAACACACACACACACACACACACACACACTCACGCACACGCACATGCTCACGCACACGGGCAACAACATTAACATCCCCCCACCACACACACTCACGGACCACGATCACACACACACATCCACAACGGCGCGCACGCGCGCTAGAAACACCAGCAACATATCGCACACGCATACGCACACGCACTAGGAGGAACGACACCACAACGGGATTAAGCACACGCACACGCACACGCACACGCACACGCACACGCACACGCACACGCACTCACACACGCACTGGCACTCGCACACGCACTCGCACACGCACACGCACACGCCACCGCAGAACACGCACAACGTACACGCACAGCACACGCCACGCCACACGACACGCAACAACACACAGACGCAACACAACACACGCGCGCTCTGACACACACGCACACGCATGTGCTCGCAACCACGACACAGACCACACGGCACTACACATCACACACACACACACACGGACCAGTTGTCCGTCCGTCACTCAGTCCCCGAGTTGCCCTCTTTCGGTCACCCGCTTCCGGCCCCGGCCCCGGCCCCTCCGGCCGCGGCCCCTGGCTCTGGGCTTCTCAGTTCGTGGGCATTGGCAGCGCCACCAATACACCCATTTATGAACTGCGGGCGCTACAAACAAGCTTTCTCTAAGAACGCCTCCAAACGAGTTCAACAGTTAACAAAGCCTCGAACCAGCGCCCGTCGTCCGCCCTTAGCGGCGCCCCGATAGCAACAGTGTTTCCATTTTCCACATACCGACACATATGGAAAGATGTGCCCGGCGGACGGGGCCGGGGGTTGGAGAGGAAGAGGGAGAGAAAGTAGAGGGATAAGGGAGGTGATTGGATGAGGATAAGGGGGGAGGGATAGAGAGGAGGGGTAGAGGGGAAGGAAGAAGGGGCCTCACCATTCGACTCGGAAGGAGTTTTGCACCGAGCCAATCGCCCAGCCGCTCGCCCGGCGCGAGCTTGATGCGGGGAACCTGAAGCAAAACTGTTCGTTCGAAGGTCCGAGCGTGCGGTAGCTTGTTTGTCGCCATGGGTGCGGCGGAAGAGCAAACGTGGTTCGGGATCAGTGACCGTCCACCACCTGGCCCGTGACCTGTTCACGCACCACCTGAGAGCATAATGTCAAGGTTAGATGGTCAAGGTCACAGGGTCAATGGTTATATAGGGGCCCGATTAAAGTAGAGTCATTTTTTTATATTAGGATGATTGAGTGGTACCTATTTTTAACGAATCAATATGGTAAAATCGATATGAATGAGCAAACAGAGAGCTGGTAACAAATACAGTGACATTGTATCATGGTCGAGTCCAGAAGTGACACTTACGTCGTAATGTTCGTCAACCGGGATGAAATAGGTGTGGAACGTTCCCGATCTAAATACGTCCAGTTTCTCCTCCCCTTGCACCGTCTGGTAGAATTTCCTGTAACAAATGAACGTAATCAGAGATGGGTTATGACTATGAAGATTGTTCAGTTGATGAGAATGCGATCTCAATTAATGTAGCAATTATAGAACTATGAAATATTGAACTAAATTCACATATACCACACCTGGCATGACGAAGATTGACCACTAACTTTCAATGCAAAGTTGGTATAATTCTTAAAAAAATAGTACAGCGATGATGCACAATAATATGTGTGTGCATTGCAATGTAATGCAATGTGCATTGCACATTACAGTAGTTACGAGACAGATATATCTACTAAAGTGGCGTTTCCTTACTCGATCGAGGTGCCTGCCAGATCGTATTTGTCCGATTTGGCGAGGAGCTCCAGGGCGCTGGGGTTGAAATGCATCGACTGGCTGGCCTCGGCGGGAATGGTCGGCTCCAGCACCTCGTCGATGATGTGCATCACCTGTGATGTAGAGTGATGCCGGTCACGAACAGAGCGCCACAGGTGATATGTAGCTCCGACATCAGCCCTGTCTACCATTATGTGGGATAGCGGCAGCGCTTTTAAGGCTCATAATGTAAAACAAAGGCAATAAAAACACAGCCTCGTATTTATGTAATATATTAAAAAGAAAATTAATCAAAAGAGACAAAAGAGACTCAGAGTTTTCACTGAGATCGTGACCTCCGATGACCAAAGTCTCTTTAAAATCTCTTTCGTCTCTTTTTTCTCTCATTAACATATGTACTAATAATACGAGGCTTGTTTTTATTGACTCCGTTTCTGCCAAGTGCCATAGTGAATTGTGATGTTGACAGCCGAGGGCCATACAATGTTGCAACATTCCAGTGGGTACACATCAGCTTAATCTTACCAAACTAATGGCTCAACACGGCCTTGTGAGGGCAGCGAAGACTATAATGATGATCGACAGCATACTAGTTATTACAACCCATTGCTTCTCTATACTACCAGGAACGCAGCACAGGTTTTTGTTCAAACGACCGACGGCTATGCAGCACACAATTACCCAAAGCGTGCTGCAAAGCGCCATTACCGACAAGTCCATCACTTGAGGAAGAAGCAACGTCATCCCAAAACGAGGTATGCGTCACCTATAAAAACCGCGCATCGTGCCTGGTTCCTGTCATCGGTATAACCATTAGCCCATTCATGCGGAACTAAATAGTCGACATTTAACAGATGATCCGCGTGGCCGAGCTGATGGCCAGGCAGGACACCTGAACCGACGTAGGTATGCCATATTCACAACTCTTCATTTGGACGAATGTCTTGGGATAGTTCTTCGCTACGCAGATCTTATTGCGCTAGCCGCTATAGGTTCTCAGAGCGGTAACAGAGCAGAACAGCTCCGTAGTGACCTAAATAACGCCGTACGCCGCTTTTCTCCCATTCACACGAAACATGTCCGTATAAAAACGGCCTCTCTACCAGACATGTGTATGGATCTGAAAGTAGGATCTATGATCCCAAAGGATCTCTCGACAAAACGTAATGCTGGATCTATGATCCCACTGGATTCCACGACATATTATAGCCGTGAATCTTGGATCCCAGTAGATCCCTCGATTACATTTTGTAACGGATCTGGGATCCTGCAGGATCCCATGATAAACAATGCAAATTGATCTCTGATACCAACGGATCTCGGATTTGACAGGATCCGACTTATATATTATGTCATAATTTTAGTATTGATTGACAAAATCTGACTAAAAAGTAGAAGTCCGTGCTAGTTTCATTTACAACGAATTGAAAGTACTGACAATTACTTAAATAATAGGTCCCGAAAATATACATTTGTATAATGCCGGATCTGGGATCCCAGTGGACCCCAATGCAAAGTAGTGCTTGCGATCTCGAATCCTGGTGGATCTGTCGACCAATATTGAAGAAGGATCCATGGTCCCAGTGAATCCATCGCCAATTTGTGAAGGTCCATCGACCATCGACAATTCTATAATCCCAGCGGATCCGGGATCCAGATTCCAGAGATCAGATCCCGGGATCCGTTTTTGGAATCCGAGCACATGTCTTCTCTCTCCCTGCCGGACTGGCCACAATCATTGCGATCAGGGTGATGACTCAAAGATAACGCTAATTCATTTTTTTCTTTCACCTTTATTGCTTGGTCAGGGATCAAAACAAGCATACGACCACGAGTCGTTTTTCTCATTAAAATCACACTGCTAGTCTGCTACTGACCTGATCCTGTGCATCCTGAGACGACGCCTTGATGTCACCCCGCACGATGAAGGCGTTGTTGACGAAAACATGGCCTGGGCGCGTCACACTGACGAACACAGGCTGACCGCCCTTCAGCCGAGTCGGCACTGAACGCTCCGTCGTCAGCTGATCCACCGACAGGGCCAGGTTCACTGAGGACAGACAGTGCCAGGTCAGGTTCACTGAGTATGTTGATCACTCATCACACTGTCTGTCATCACTTGGTACACAGCACACACCATATTTATTTACGGGACGAAGACGGATACATAGACGGAGAAGAAAGAGTGGGAAGAGGGGGATGGAGAATGGGAGAAGAAAGGGAGGAAAGCGAGGACGAATTGGCGGAATGAAAGGAGAGAGTCGCTATGCGTTGTTTTTGCTTATCATCGCCCAATTCTCGCCACTCAGAGCCAAGTGAGAGACTGCCCAAGCGTGAGCGATTGTATGAGGTCGAGATCATATCCTGAGCTCCAGCCAGGGGCGCACCCCGGGAATACAGTACCTACCGCCATCTAAGCCACCGCGACCGGCTGTCGACTGTCGAATATCTGATCTATGAAATGAAATGATCCATGTCGAGCTACTGCTGCACTGTTCTGATTTTTACACCGTATGCAATCACATAGCAACCACATAATCCATCAGGCGATAAACAACGCCAGGTTGTGCTATACATGGTTCATTGAAGCCACGTGCGCTACAACAACCTGTTTTATGAGATCTCCGGCCGTGTGAGGGGACGAGCCGTGGACGGGGCGGACAGCCGGCGAGGGGAGCGTAGAGCCCGCCCAGGCCAGAGCCTCCCCGACCTCCCCGGAGGACAAAAACCTGCCGTGCAGCCGGCTAGTTAACAACGCTGCCGCCACAGCCAGCGGCTAGGCGTATCACGTGCTGCTCCCTGCATATTACATATACAGCACAGCACAGCCGGGAGGCCAGGGCGGTGATCGCGCGCTGCTCTGTGTACAACATAGCCGGGAGGGCCACGCTGGGGTATCACGCGCTGCTCTGTGTAACAACCATAGACCGGGAGCGGCCGCGCTGGGGGTATCACCCGCTGCCTCTGGTGTAGCAACATAGCCGGGAGGGCCGCGCTGGGGTATCACGCGCTGCTCTGTGTACAACATAGCCGGGAGGGCCACGCTGGGGTATCACGCGCTGCTCTGTGTACAACATAGCCGGGAGGGCCGCGCTGGGCTGTGTCACGCGCTGCTCTGTGTAGCTACAGCGCAGCCTGGAGGGTCGGGGAATCACAGCACTCTCTCTCTCTCTCTCTGTCCGTCTGCCGGGGATGGTCGGTTAAATTGTGATCCTGGACGCTTCGGTGGTCACCGCCTCATGTCCGGCGTGTAAGCAGCGCTTCTGCCACGGTTCACAGCGCACATTGGCGTAGAAACGTTTTCAAAGATGGTGTGGATTGCCATTGATGTTAACATTTTTTTTCTTCTCGAATTTCGTTCACTGTCTTTTAACTGGTGCAAAAATGAATTGTTAAATATAAACGTGAAGTCTTAATTTACACACGACCCCGAAAAAGCCCCTTGGGAATCAAAATTTCATCTCTTTTACGATAAGTTGGTGTGGATTTTCCACACCAACTTTCCAGTTGGTGTGGAGCCTTCCATACCAACCACATACAAAGTTACACCCATGACAACGCAGTAACATTGCCAATGCCACAGTACCGTCTCAGAGCGCAGTAACATTGCTGCAGTACTATCTCAGAGCGCAGTAACATTGCTGCAGTACCGTCTCAGAGCGCAGTAACATTGCCACAGTACCGTCTCAGAGCGCAGTAACATTGCTGCAGTACCGTCTCAGAGCGCAGTAACATTGCTGCAGTACCGTCTCAGAGCGCCAGTAACATTGCTGCAGTACCGTCATCAGAGCGGCGGCAGTACATTGGCTGCAGGTTATCCCGTCTCAGAGCGGCAGTAACACTGGCTGCAGTACTCTCAGAGCGCAGTAACACTGCTGCAGTACCGTCTCAGAGCGCAGTATACATTGCCTGCAGTACCCCGTCTCAGAGGCAGTACATTGCTGGCAGTACGTCTCAGAGCGCAGTTAACATTGCTGGTACGCGTCTCATACGAGCGCAGTAACAAGCCCACAGTACGTCTTCAGCGTGCAGTAACATTGCTGCAGTACCATCTCAGCAGCGCATAACATTGGCTGCAGTAACCGTCTCATGAGCGCAGTAACATTTGGCGCAGTACCGTCTCAGAGCGCATAAACATGTGCTGAGTACCCGTCTCAGAGAGGTAACATTGCTGCAGTACCCGTCTCAGAGAGCAGTAAACATTGCTGGCAGTACCGTCCTCAGAGCGGGCAGTAACATTGCTGCAGTACCAATCTCAGAAGCGAAGTAACATTGCTGCAGTACCGTCTCAGAAGCGCGAGTAACATTGCTGCAGTACTCACAGAGGCCAGTAACATTGCTGCAGTACCGTCTCAGAGCGCCAGTTAACATTGCTGCAGTAACCGTCCAGAAACGGCAGTAACATTGCCTGCAGTTATCTCTCAGAGCGCAGTAACACTGCTGCAGTAGCCCGTCTCAGAGAGCAAGTAACATTTGCTGCAGTACCGTTCTTCAGAGGCAGTAACATTCTGCAGTACCGTCTTAGAACGTCAGTACATTCGCTGCAGTACCGTCTCGAGCGGCAGTAACATTGCTGCAGTACCCGTCTCAGAGCGCAGTAACATTGGCTGCAGTACCTGTCTCAAGAACGCAGTAGCATTGTGGCAGTACAGTCTCAGAGCGTAGTAAACATTGCTGCAGTACCCCGTCTCAGAGCGCAGTAAACATTGACTGCAGTAACCTGTCTCAGAGCGCAGTAACATTGCTGCAGTACCGGTCTCAGAGCACAGTAAACTGCTGCAGTACAGTCTCAGAGCGAGCAGTAACATGGCTGCAGTACGTCTGCAGATGGCAGTTAACCATTACTGCAGTACCCTCTGCAGAGCGCAGTAACATTGCTGCAGTACCGTCTCAGAGCGCAGTAACATTGCTGCAGTACCGTCTCAGAGCACAGTAACATTGCTGCAGTACCGTCTCAGAGCGCAGTAACATTGCCGCAGTACCGTCTCAGAGCGCAGTAACATTGCTGCAGTACCGTCTCAGAGCGCAGTAACATTGCTGCAGTACCGTCTCAGATCGCAGTAACATTGCTGCAGTACCGTCTCAGAGCGCAGTAACATTGCTGCAGTACCGTCTCAGAGCGCAGTAACATTGCTGCAGTACCGTTCAGTCGTCAGTAACATTGCTTGGCAAAGTTACCGTCTCAGAGTGCAGTAAACATTGCTGCAGTACCGTCTCAGATCGCAGTAAACATTGCTGGCAGTACCGTTCTCAGAAGCAGTAACAATGCTGCAGTACCCGTCTCAGAGCATAGTAACATTGGCTGCAGTAATCCTTGTCTCAGAGCGCAGTAACATTGCCTGCAGTACCGTCTCAGAACGGCAGTAAATTGCTGCAGTAACCGTCTCAGAGTGCAGTAAATGTGCTGCAAGTAACCGTCTCAGAGCGCCAGTAAACATTGCTGCAGTAACCGTCTCAGAACCCAGTAAACATTGCTGCAGTATCCCGTCTCAGAGCGCATGTAACATTGCCTGCAGTACCGTATCAGAGCGCAGTAACATTGCTGCGTAAGTCTCAGAGCGCTAGTAACATTTGCTGCAGTAAACCGTCTCAGAACGCAGTAACATTGCTGCAGTACCGTCTCAGAGCCGCAGTAACATTGCTGCAGTACCGTCTCAAAGCGCAGTAACATTGCTGCCAGTACCGTCCTCAGACGCAGTAACATTGGCTTGCAGTACCGTCTCAGAGCGCAGTAACATTGCTGCAGTACTGTCTCAGACGCAGTAACATTGCTGCAGTACCGTCTCAGAGCCGCATAACATTGCTGCAGTACCGTCTCAGAAATGCAGTAAACATTGCTGGCATACCATCTCAGAGCGGCAGTAACATTGCTGCATACCTTGTCTCAGAGCGCAGTAACTTGCTGCAGTACCGTCTCAGAAGCAGTACATTGCTGCAGTA
Organism: Semibalanus balanoides; assembly: GCA_014673585.1. Lineage (NCBI taxonomy): Eukaryota > Metazoa > Arthropoda > Thecostraca > Balanomorpha > Balanidae > Semibalanus > Semibalanus balanoides. The sequence goes on from VOPJ01005859.1 coordinate 35,991, forward strand.
CGTTCTCAGAAACGCAGTACACAATGCTGCCGTACCGGTCTCGAACGTGCAGTAACGTTAATTCTGCTGTAACGTCTCAGAACGCAGTAACGTTACTGCAGTACCGTCTCAGAGCGCAGTAACAATTGCTGCAGTACCGTCTCAGCGGCAGTAACATTGCTGCAGTACCGTCTCAGAACGCAGTAACATTGCTGCAGTACCGTCTCAGGCGCAGTAACATTTTTGCCCCCTTTGGCCAGTTAACCCCCGTCTCAGACACGCAGTAACATTGCTGCAGTACGTCTCAGAGCGCAGTAACATTGCTGCAGTACCGTCTCAGAATGCAGTAACATTGCTGCAGTACCATCTGCAGAGCGCAAAGTAACATTGCTGCAAGTACGTCTCAGAGCGCAGTAACATTGCTGCCAGTAACCGTCTAGAACGCAGTAACATTGCTGCAGTACCGTCTCAGAACGCGGTAACAATGCTGGCAGTACCGTCTCAGAAGCAATAACATTGCTGGCTGTACCTCTCAGAACGCAAGTAACATTACTGCAGTACCGTCTCAGAGCGCAGTAACACTGCTGCAGTAACCGTCTTCCAGAGGCAGTAACATTGCTGCTGTACGGCGGCGGTTCTGGTGCAGGAATAAGCTGCGCTGCCTGGGGGAATATAAGGGATGAAGTCGTGTGGCTGTGCAGTCCTTGGAAGGGCGGGACAATATAAATAACATGTCGCTGTAAGTAGATAGTTGGTTCCGTGGTTTTATAATTTTCAGTGGAAAGGATGATGCCACGGCTCACGCAAGGTATGTCAGTGATCTCACAATGACTTTTAAGGCGGTATTTTAATAGAGCTGTCATCGCAGACCAATGTTCGAATAAAAAGAAAAAAAAGATAACGTTGTAAAATGATCCTGGGATATCATTCATACTTTAGGTGGAGCTCTTGCGGAAGGGCTCGATCCCCTCAATCATTCCAAATTTTAACATTTAGGAATTTGACCCCCACCGGCGTTGCATGGTAAGAATGGAAGTGAAAATCTATCAAATTAACATAAGGCATATAATTAACATAAATTAACCCCGACCTGATTTCATAAGTTTTACCAACTGCATACTATCGTTAGGTTTGCAGGTGTAGATTAAACATGATGAGATCCGTTCCACCCTAGATATGATAGCCTGGCTTCAAGCCGCCAATAGGTTGGTTCGCAAGCGACAGATTGACCGGAAAATATGCATGGGCTCCGCCACCGGGGGGGGGGGGGGGAATGTCGAGCCTTGGACATTTTGTTAGCCTTGCATGTTATGTTATAGAGCCTTGGGGCATGTCCTCCCAACATTTTACGGATTTAAACATTAGCCCTATGGGCGTTGCAATGGAAAGAATGGACCTCAGAATGCCTCCGTCCCCCAACTTTCCAGGGAGGTGGCGTCGCTCTTCAAAATATGGACTTATGGGTCCGCCACCTCCCCCCACTCAAAATGTCGTGGTGACGCGCCTGTCCAGGACTAAGTAAGATTTTGAACGCGACACAGCGAAGACAATGAATGACTAGGCAGTTCAAAGTATCAGCCACCATGCTCGACAACAGTGCTGCACTTTCAAATTTCCATTAGCTGCACATAACGCACCGAGTCCGTTATATAGGGGCACTCGGCCCGCGCTACTCACCCATGTGGTATTTGAGGAGGTTGGCGCTGCGCTCGCCGGAGTACTTCTGCATGGCGGCGTTGGTGGGCGCGAACACGGTGCCCTCGGCCTGTCGGATGATTGCCGACACCAGCTCGTCCGTCTTCACCAGGTCCAGGAACTGCAGCACACACATACATGGGACATGTTAGACGTCAGAAGTTGAAGAGTCGACGGAGGCGTACAATGACCGAAGTTATCGCGTCTCAAAATCTCCGTAAACAAGCACAGGAAACGACGGTCGGTCGGTCGGCGCTGGATTTGTGAAGTGCAGTGACTTTGATTGAAACATTTAGAACAGAGGATAAATATTAGTTCGCTACACGCTGCCAGTTTCAGCACGGTGGTAAAAGGCTGTCTCCTCGTGCGTTGTTCAACAGGTGCAGCTGAACTATCGCTGCTGGTCGACAAAAGGAGCGAGAGAAACATAATTACTTATAGGTACGGAAGAAGCGGGAGAAACATAATTACCTATGTATGATTCATAGATCATACATAGGTAATTATGTTTCTCCCGCTTCTTTCGGCCTAACCCATATACCGATAGGCCGAATAGGCCGAAAACTGTGTCAGCATCTGATCGGAAATTCACCTAAATGTCTCAGTGACCGGTCCCAACAGGATTTGAGAAGATAAGACTAGAAGATTAGGATAAATTTAATACTCTCACATTAATCAATAACAAGAGAGAAACAACATTTAAGATACAAAATAGGAATATTATATCAGCAGGCAATTTCCTCAATATGATTCACATGTAGCTACCTGTAGCTACCTAGCTTCGTAAATCGCAACCCTTTTCTGACGGGAGATTATGCCGTTGAATTATAATTTTTATGTTCACTGAAGTGCTTTCATTAATTGGGTACATTTAATATAATTTCTTAAATTTATCATAGGCTCCACTTAAAGGGACACTGCCACCTTAACATTAGATTTGAGTTGAGATAGCCACTTCTTTTGCTTGGCATTGCAATTATGTATGGTATAAGTTAAAACAACCACTGAGGTCGAATCACAGAGAAAATTCAGTTAAGTTTTGACATCTATAACATCCCCAGTCCCAATGTATTTGAATGGAGATTCTGAGGCCGATGTCGTAGTCTCTCTTTTATGTTTATTAGCAGTCGACTTGTTTTATACCCTATGGCCATAACATTAGCCATACACTAGTCATACTTATGGCAGCGTGAAGGTTTTAATTTTTTTCCCAAAATTCCTCATATGACGATCATCAGCCAATATTAAAACGCATTTTTCATGATTGAGCAATTGTTTGTGAGAAACAATGTCCATAATCGTGTCAGCAGCAATTACTTTCATATTTTGCACCCACAAAACCGCGTACATTTGATATTTTTTGGAAGGTGGCAGTGTCCCTTTAAGCCACGATATAAAACGCATCCCATCGTCATTTTAAACATTTAGCAGAACTGCATGTTACCAGTCCTTTTGTTCGTCATATTGTAAATTACTAATATGAAATAATCAAACAAAGCGTCTGTAATCATAAATGTATCAACTATAATTACTCGTAAATGCATCCAATTATAACCTTTTATTGGCTGCCAGCGAGCCGTTCGATCCAGACATTGCTGACTCGCAGGTCATGACTACGTGCGTTATTGATTTGCAACTGTATCGACAAGCTACTGCACCGCACCGGTCGTCGATCTTCCTTGGCCGAGCCGTCGACATATGGCATGACATCGAACGTCTAGTTCCCTGAGTGCCAGGGGAATGTGCCAGGGGAATACCTATACGATCTGTCTGTCTGTCTGTCTGTCTGTCTGTCTGTCTGTCTGTCTGTCTGTCTGTCTGTCAGACAGCAGGGTCAGGTACCCCTCCCAGGGCCGTATATGTAGTAGCCCTCCCCAACACACGCCAGGGTCGGCCGCTGAGCCGTCCAAGTCATCGCTCAGCAGCTGGCGGTCGGCTTAGTAAGATCTACTCAGGGCCGATCAGGAGCCGGCCCCGACAAAGCGTTTTTCTGACCGCCTATCTCAGCGATACGCCTGAATGGTCCAATGGTGCTACCAAGCCGAGCTGAATGAAGCCGTCCGGAGATCAGGCGGGGGCGGGGGCAGCGGGGGCGGCGGGGGCGGCGTAGGCGGCGTGGGCGGCGTGGGCGGCGTGGGCGGCGTGGGCGGCGTGGGCGGCGGAGGAGGCGGGG
>VOPJ01005860.1:0-39829 GCA_014673585.1 Semibalanus balanoides
TGGCCGGAGTTTCTGCAGATATCGGGAGACTCAGATGATGCGTCGTCTCAGGTCCTCTCCAGACAGCGACGAGTAAGTTAAAATGGGAGTCGGAATTTGTGAAAACGCTCATAACTCTCAACTTAAGAGAGATGATAGCAGGAAACTCGTATATGGCACAGTTGTTTTGAAGGCTACTGCCAAAACTGCTACAATTTTATGTGTCTTGAAATGGTCAACTGAACAGCACTATGTATTGATTGAACTTTACCGCAGTACATCTCCATATTGTAGACTGTACTGCAGTACATCTCCGGATTGTAGACTGTATCTTGTATCTTTATTATATCACCAAACAGGCGGCGCCCAATGACAGGTGAAGTCATGTACCGCAGTACATCTCCGGATTGTAGACTGTACCGAAGTACATCTCTGGATTGTAGACTATACCGCATTACATCTCTGGATTGTAGACTGTACCGCAGTACATCTCCTGATTGTAGACTATACCGCATTACATCTCCGGATTGTAGATTGTACCGCAGTACATCTCCTGATTGTAGACTGTACCGCATTACATCTCCGGATTGTAGATTGTACCGCAGTACATCTCTGGATTGTAGACTGTACCGCAGTACATCTCCGGATTGTAGACTGTACCGCAGTACGCCAGTACATCACCAGACGACCCGACCGGATGCCGTCCAACAGGAAGAAGGCTCGATGAACGTAGAATATATATGGAAGAGTGTACGCTCCTTTTATCATATCCTTTGCGTAGGGGCTGTTAGCAATCCCATGTCTATTTTCGAGGAGTTCATGGTAATGACCACCTAAACGCAAGGCTATCAGTTTTCGATCATTCCCAGAAGTTGTATTTTCAAGTGACAGGCCAAAACGGGCTCTATGCTATAACATTGTTCCTGGATAAGAAAACCATCCACTACAGGCTCGAGCCATGGTCGTCGGAGGCCGGGAACGGAGGGAGCGTCCCCTTCCAACATTTTTCGGATTTTTAAATTACGCCTATGGGCGTTGCATGAAAAGAACTGACTTCATAATGCCACCCCAACTTTCGGAAGTTGGCTCGAGTAGTGTGACCGTGAGGTAATAAAGGTTCATACTTCGGTGACGCTATTCTACATGCATACTCGTACTCGTTATTATTGAGTGGGTGTGAAACGCACGCGAAGTCTTTCGTCAACTACTATAGTTGACGAGTTTTTTTACATTACAAAACAGAAGACACACTCCTAAGCATTCTTTTCCAATGTGCAATTTCGAGTCGTTTATACGCTATTTTATATGAGCGTTTTGTGTGCAACTTGTTATGTATATTTCACATCGACTGAATGGTTGCAAAGAAATAACCCTCTGAAAGCCATGACTACAGTCGGGCCGGGCCACTTATATGTGTATTTCCCCTTATAAGGGAAAATATACGTATAAGCGGCCCGGCTGATTTTGTTATGATGTTCATTTGATGTTCATCCATTTGATGTTCCCCTGAGGTCATGTATTTTCACAGATCAACATAAGTCACTGACCTCAGATGACCTGGGATGACCGTTTTCGGAAACAGGCAGTTTTCAGGACATTTTGTGACGCTGATTCCAAATTCGGCGTCTATTTTCCATAATTGTATAGTCATTTACGATTCTAGCTAGATTAAAATTCAATGAAAAAGGGGTGGATGTCACTCACCACAAACAATACGCTCATTTTGTAATTGAATCTCCAGCTCATTTAGAGGCGAAACGTGCCGGGGGTCGTACCAACCCCACCCCCATGCAAGGTCACGTAGGTATCGGACCCTGCACTGTCCGGAGTTAATATTTCTTGAAATATGTCGTTTTTTATCATTGCCCGTTGGGCTTTCAATGCTGCCATGTTTCCACCCCACGTCTTCCACTCCGCAGAAACACGGCCGGCCGCAGCGGTGGAAGGTGCAGCGGGTGTGTGAGAACGCAACGAGTGTACCTGCTACAGCCACAAGACGCGCGCCACCTTCTGCTGCGACTGCCTGTGGGGCTCGTGTTTCCCCGCTGCTGCTGCCGCCCTGCTGCCAGATGGCAGGACCAGGAGGATGGACCAGCTGACCGCCGGCGACCGCGTGCTGACTGGTCAGTGACGTCACTAATATCAGACCCCACGCAGTGCCGACTAATCCGAGCTGGGGTGTAAGTGGTGCACTAGTCCCGTAAGTGGCGCACTGGCTCCGTAAATGGCGCACTGGGAGACCACCCAGCAGTGGCGACCAGTTGATTGCGGGTGGACTAATACGCGGTGGCCGTTTATAAGGACAGCGTTGGCTATGTTTGTATGGAGGGGAGCCGGGAGGTTCGCAGCATTGGAATTGTTGTTGGCTCTTGGCTGATCACCATTTCACAGATAATAAGGCCAAGACTTAAGCATTATTTATAAACTTGGTGGTAGCATTGTGATTGGATTGGAGATTTTACCCATTTGTGTTGATGCTTTTTTGTTTACCATCTTTATTTCTTGGGTGCTCCAAGAATATGTACAAATAATGCAATCAATATTGTGTACGTGATGCTAAAGTGACTCGCTTTTCTCTACGGCAGTGATTATCAAATAGGGTGTGATTACCACACTTGAGGTAATTGATCAAGTTGATCACCATCGGGTCTTGAGACGGCGGGGCACTTTGTGTTACCGAATTCCGTGATCTGTTTGCCGGGACCAAGCAACGCACACAATGTCTACTTAATTCTTGTCCCTAGATGGCACTAGTAGTAAACGCCTGAAGTTATGCTGTACCGCATGGCTTGAAGTCGAGAACTATATAATCTGCGCAATAAGCGAAGAAATAACGAGTCATTGTGGTCACCAGAAGGGGGTAACTTTATCATTGACGTTGAAAATCAATGCTCTATGGGCTCTCACCATGACACTGCATAGTTTTTATGTCATAGTTTTTTTTTGCCGTATGCCGCTCCTCTCGCCGCTGACATACTTTATCTACCGCCTGTCACAGTGGATCCGTCTGGAGACCTGGTCAGCACAGCCGTCCTCGGCTTCCTGGACCGGCGTCCGGCCGCCACTGGAGAGTACCTCCATCTCCAGGTGTCCAGCGGTCACTGCCTGCGTCTCTCCGCCAACCACATCACCTTCACCCGGCGCCGTGCGGACGGTCTGTACGCTGGGGAGGTGCGGCCCGGAGACGAGCTTCTGGTGGAGGCGGGGAACGGTACGGCCGTCTACAGCGCCGTCCGCGGCGTCTCACACGCTATCATGACCGGTGAGAGGCGGGGAGAGCAGTATGCTGGTGTTTTGGTGGGAAATACGATTTCGTTTGGATCCCGTAGTTCTCTGCAGGTAAGCTATATCGTTAGTCGTTTATATTAACGCTCGAATTTACATTAAGTATTTGTGTGCCGTTCCTTGCAACGTGCCTCATGAATTCCATGCATTTCGTCTAGGTTTTGTAGCTCTTTTATTCTGTCCGGGTCGGCCTGAAGCCACATTTCCTGGAGACAACTTCGTTCTTCGAGACATTTTCGTTTGTCCACTAAGAATGCCCAATGTCCATCCGACATTTCTCCATATGGCCATTAGCGGTGCTGTCTAACCGCTATCCGTATGTTGACCAGGGTACCCTCTAACGTGTCTCCGTATCTCTTCCAGGCGCCTTCGTGCCTCTGACTGAACACGGCACCCTGCTGGTGGACGGCGTGCTGGCCTCCAACTACGCCTCGTTTCCTCACGCTCTGAGCCACACTCTGACCGCGCCGTTCCGCCTGTGGCCCGCCCTGCTCTCCGACTGGTTTGTCGTGGATGATAAAAACGTGCTGGTGGGCGGGCTGAAGAGCCTGGGCCGACTGCTGCTGGAAGCTCCGCCCACCGGCGTCCTGCGTCTGACGTCACTCTGATGTGTGTCTGACGTCACTCTGATGTGTGTCTGACGTCACTCTGATGTGTGCCTGACGTCACCGATGTATGTCGGTTAGCGGAAGAGTCTGGTTCACAGCAAACTGAAGCCAGACGGCAAGATGATCGGTCAGCTAGGATGGGTTTTAATGTGAGGAGAAATAACTCTAGTCTGGTTTTGTTAGTGAGATCGGGAAACGGGCATATAAATCACGAGGGCTAGTTTCTGACCACACCTTGGAGTCAATTAATGTGACGGCGTTATTCTGCTATGTTCGCCCCTTGGAGGCTGACTCAGTACCAGCTGCTCAGTACCAGCTGACGCTGGTACTGAGCTTGAAGTGCGAACTGGCAATGCATCTCAATAACCTTGTTTGCTTTAAGGTTTTCCGTTTGTATTTAGATCTCAGTCAAGTGATCAATCGTTTGAACTTACTTTAAGAGGTTGATGTATGTGCATACGACAGGAGTGGGCATATGCGATGTATATGCCCACTCCTGTGCAGTTTAGCTGGTTACATGCATACTTTTCTAGCTTTACGAAAGCTAAGCTCATATCAGTTATATTCTATGTTTGATGTGTTATATAGGTATTATTATTTATTAGCGTTGTGTTTTGCTTCGTGCTGATTTCCTGTGCTCATGTGTGACTCTGAATTGCATTTCGAAATATAAGTGTCTTAGCATGTACTGGATAAATCACTGCTGATAATTGTCCAGTAGATTTACATGGTTCCTTGTTAAGGACGCACTTATGAAACGTAGTTTCGCACCCCACACACGTTTTAATATCAAATATTATATTAGTCGTATTCACACGTATATGGCTCACAGAAGTCAATAAAATAACAATGAGTAGGTAGTCTTCACGACTGGTAACCTTGGAAGGCAACGGACAGGGAATGCTTTGATTAACGATTCCAGCTGACTGACGATTGCACGGCCAACCAAAGCAAGGACTGAAACTGCTGTTTGAGTCCCTCAATTCCCGTATCACTATTGTCTCTACTGCAACAGTTCATTCTCAAAACAATCACCAGTCACCACACACCCACACTCTCCCTCGCTCTCAGTTTCTCACTCATCCAGTGACCGGTTTGTACGCCCCACTCATGAGTCCACCGTGTTGAGCTCGACGGGTACCTCCCGCACGGCGGCTGCCTCCGGATCCGGCGACCAAACCTCGGAAGTCCAGGCCGAAGGTTCGGAGCCGCTGGCCACCGCGACAGTGGCGCCACCTTCTTCTGAGGCGGCCGCTGACGGAACTAGGTCCAGGCCCTACCGAATCTCAGCGCTAGTCGACGACGTCGCTGCCAACACAAACTCACCGTTAGCGAAAATCAAACATAGATTGAAAAAGACACTAATATTTAGACAAATATGTTTATTTTTATTTGCAACAGCATGAATGAATGAATGTGATATCTTACTTTGCATTATTCTGAAACGCTTGAATAATACGAATAAAACGACACAACAGAACGTGAACATCTTTTCCCAACATTTACTAAGTTTTATAATCATGGAGCGATCAAATGAAACCATGATGCTAGCTTAGCAATTGGTCGCGAATTACCTGATCGTCATGTCCATCAGCCAAAGCTGTTATATAACACGGGATATAGCTCGGGTCAGTTGACCGGTCAGTGAAGTCGTATGGTCTGTCGAGGATGTGGTACTGCTGGTGTCGGGAGGGCAGGACTGGGAGCACGCCGACCCCGTCCGACCGGCCTGAGATCGTAGACGGTCTGCCCGGCCGCTGCCGGGCGCGGAAGGAGCTCCCTGACCCGCCCTGGGGCAGAGGCGGTATCCGGTGCCTCCGGGTCGGCTCTGAGTGGGACCTCAGGGCTGCAGGAGAGGGATCCTCCGCGTCATACCGCAGCGGGAGGAGGCCTCCTGACTGAGCCGACCACTGCCAGCCGCGCTCGTCAGTCGCTGGTGGTTGGTGTGGGGAGGAGTTCCATACCCACACCCTCCGTTCAGTATCGGCAAGAGACAGGTCACTGCCGTCTACCTCTGAAGCTGCGACAGCTTCAGCTTCAGCGTCGGCATCGCCGGCTTCGTCAGTGTCTTCGCTGGAGATTGGCGGCGCACGACGCGGTGGTACTCGTCGTCGGGATGAGGAAGACGCAGAGGGTACTCGGTTGAATGGTGTCCGGAATCGGTCCCGCGGTAGTGAAGTCTCCTGGGAGATGTGGTCATGAGCGGGCCAGAGAGGGCTTCTCGAAGTAGTGCTTTTCGGAGTCCGGAAGGAAGGCGGATCCGTCAACCGGCTGGGGACTGCAGACCGGATGTTGTTAGTTTCCGGTGTCGGCAGGTGTTGGAGAGACAGAGGCGGAAGCGCTCATTTCCGGTGTGGCAGCGGCGACGAGAGCTGAAGGTGGCTCTCGGTCACTTGTTGTAATCGTCAACAGTTGCCGCCACTTATCAAACAGTCCTGGCTTCGGTTCATGCGGCTGCATCTTTGTGATTCCAGAGGTAAGATGTGATGGTGATGTGATTTTGGCTGATGTCCGGCGCGGAAAAGTCAGCCTTTGCAAGAGTGAGTGAGCTGTCTCCCCTGGAAACTGATTAAACGACATAAAACGTCCTTTAGTAGGGGTTCGAGAAAAAAGTCCCTTGGCGGGAGCGCGTGGTATGCCACGCATTCTTGATTTCGACATTGAAACGATTATTGGGGTACTTAACTGGGTGCTGCTTGTGATTGGAATATGCGTCGTGCTTGCTACCATACCCATCTCGTCGACTTCAGTGATTGATGGGATTGGCACCATTGCGGACATTAAGTGCTGTCGGAGCGAAAGACTCGCTCGAGTCTGATTCAAATGCACTCGTTCTAGATTCAGCAACGAAATAAGTCGGTCTCCCAGGGAGAGGCCAGGCTTTGGTGTCGCCAGCTGTTCCATGGTGGCTATTGGGACTGACGCAGAAATCTCAGCGATTTGGGCTGAGCCACTTACTTCTTTCAGCGCATTCCTCTTAGCCATTTCTCTAAGAGCATGTTTCTTTAATAGTTCTTTTAGTAGCTGTGACTGGCTTCTCTCCTGAGGAAGCTGCCGCGAGGGAGATGTGCTTGACACAGCTGGTGCCGATGTAGTCATCTTATCTTCCGGCAAATCTTTCAGAACCAATTTCATTGCAACCTGCCTGCGCAATTGTTCCTTCCACTCCGCTAGCATTTTCTGCTTACTAGACAACACGTTTTCTTTACTAGCAGACTTCGCTTGCTGCACCGCAGACGATAGCCTTGGTGTGGTTGAAGACGGTTGCAAACCATCCATCTCCTCTAACTTCTCCTGTGCGGCCAGCTCCTGCAGTGTCCTCAGCCGCAGCTGCTCTGACAGCGACTTCACTTCTTCTCTCGCGCCCTTTGGTATTCCTGCTGTCTTCTTGTCTTTCGCCGCTGGAGACTCCACCGACCTCGCCCGAAGAACCTGGTTTCCTTCCAGTGTCCTGAGCCGCTGCACCGCCGCCGATGCTGGGACTTCAGCCTGCGTCAGTGTTGTTTTCCCTGACGGTGGGGGCGTTCTAGAGACCGAAGTGCCTCCTAGCACTCTCTGGGGGCCCTGCTCGCCCCGTCTAAAAACAGCCAGCTGCGCCAGCAGCGCCGCCAGACGACTATCGGTCGGAGCTGGAGGTTGTTGGTTCATCGCAGGACGTCGCTCGGTAGTGGACTGCTGCGGAGCGTTCATCGGAGTTCGAGAAAAGCCTCGTATTGAAGGTCGTTTGCCCATAGTAAGCATTGGTTCCAGAGGTGGTGGGTGATTTTCGAAGTCTCGCATAACTGGTTTTTCCATAATAAAAACGGTCTTTGAAGTTTCTGGTGGATCGACGTTAGGCGTTCGGAGGAGTTCTAGCGTCTTCGCCCCGTGAATGCTGAGCATCGGGATTGCTTCTCCCGAGGAATTCGGTAGAAGTCGGGTGAAGTCTCGCGAGGTGGTTCCCCTCCTAGCGGCAGACAGAGCAGAGGTCTGAACATTGACAGCAGGTCGGGCAGTTGTCCTTTCTCTGGTGACAGTTCGGCCGTTGGCCTGTTTCCTAACATCAGGTTGTGCCCTGGTCCGGTTGTGAGTTGGAGTCCGTACCCTGCTGACAGGTCGAGCTCTGGTCCCGGTGCGAGTGGAGTTTCTTCCCCTGCCGACGGGTCGCCCCCTGGCTCGGACACCGGTAGAGGTCCGTCCCCTGGTGACAGACCGTGCAGTGGTTTGCCTTCTAATGAATGGTCTAGTGACTGTCTTTTTCCTCGTGTCAGATCGGGCAGTGGTGCTTCCTCCAGTGTCAGGTCGGAGAGTGATTTGCCTCAGCACATCTGCGAGTGTCGTGCCAAATCTCTGCCGGACCTGTCCCGGCTCTGGTGGTCGAGTGGTCGTCTCCGGTCGCCTCAGACGCTCAAACAGAGGCCGCTTAGAACTCGACTCCCGGCGGCTGACCTCAGAATCCCGTCTCACTTCTTGACGCCTTCATTGGGACCAATGCTCGGCTGCCGTCACTGTGGCTCGACGCTGGACAGGAGGTGTACGATTACAGGGCAGAAGCATGGATTCAGAGGGGCGAGTCTCGCGAGAGATTCGGACAGGGAGGGCTTCAAAATCAATGACCCGGGACGGGAAGGGAGCGCGTACGCATAGGCCGAGGCGATCCATGGAGTCTTTCACTCGTGGGCACCGGGCACTAGGGTCGCTGACGTAGGTCATCATGCCCCTGGTGCAGCGCGCCTCTCATTTCTAGAGCATGGCGTCAGCAAGGGTTACTACGCTGACATCACAATGGTGGGGATCTTCGTGCCCGAATAGGACACTTATGTAGTACACCACACAGATTAGGGAAAGGGCATTGTAAACTGAAGATCAGTGTCGAGGCGGCCCCGGGGATCGTTCTATGGGCGTGATTGGTATGCGGACTCTGTTGGTGTTTCGGGCTGAGGGATTTCCTTTGTCAACCGACGATTGCAGGACGATGCGAAAGAGAGGTGGCATGCGAGTATATTTTCACGGCGGCATTCGTGGTTGGGTGGCTGCTTTCTGTACTGCAGTCTATCACGAGAGTTTCCTAGATGACGTTTAAAAATTGTGGTATGTAAAGATTTAAGCAACAGGCGGGCTGGGACCGAGCGGGTTTTTTGGTTAGTTATCTTGTGCTGAGCAAGTACTGGTGTATGGGGTGATAACAATTGAACGAATGAAATGACATTTGTAATAATATTTGAGCAGCCTCGCTTTAGTTCGTTATAGTCACTTTATACATATCCAGCCAGAGCTTATTGCTGTTTAATTTCTTTTGCTTTGCTCCATGACTCCGTTGTGTGTTTTCGGACTTTTCTCTAATTTGTCAGCTTGATTTCCATATCAATCCATGGAGATTGTGATTGAGTTTCACTCAGATATTATTACTGTTTTCATAAAGCCTCTTCGGAATATCACAACATCCCCGGAGCTTTCCGGGAAATGAAACAAGGTTGCTGTGATTTTGGAATGTATTTGAACTTGTTTTAGGACGTGCTGGCGGACATGTTTTGGCTTCTTGATGAGTCGTTGTCAGGTACTTGCGAACAGTTCTGCGACTGTTCATGTTTTGGTTGTTGCGGTATTCTGTTTGCATCATGGTCGTTAATCCTTTAGTAGTCTACAGTCGCGTTGCTATTTCTTTAATATTCTATCGGAAGAATAGCAGGAAAAATCCGGGTCTGGCCACTTCCGACTAGAGGGAACCTGTCGCCAGTGTTGCGTGTAAGATTCATAATCTAGTTTGGAATCTGGTGTACCGGCGGTACATGTTCTGGATCGTGCTAGATCAAACTTCATGCATGAACTCCCCGCATGGCGTGATTTACCATCCTGTCTTTGACCCTCTGAATCATGGCGGCGGCATGGATCGATTGAGAGCTGGACTTAGCCGTCTACTAGGTGTCCATCGTGAGCTGTGCATCGTCTGTTGGCAGCATGCAGCCATCGGATTCCTTGGCGCCAATTCGAGCGACCTAGTATGTTCCAGCGTTCTCTACGGCATCGCCTGCGCTGTCTTCAGGATATGACACTTCCGAACCTTCTGCCGTTGGCGTCGTCATCTCTCCTGAGTCATCTTCTTGAGGTTCTGAATTCAGCTTAGCCAGCGCTTCCAGAGCATTCATCAGTCTCAGCCTGGCGGCCAACGAGAGGCCGTCCATCGCGTCTACCTCAGAACGCTCTTCCTGACGATCCCTCTCCATTTCTCTGAACATGGCGATGGGCTGAGACGCCTGCCCTATTGACACCGCTCCGTCTGTTGCCTGGTGGCCAGAGTCCTTCGTTATCTCCACCGTTTCCAGGACATTCTCTCGCCTCATCTTTTGCACCTCGGCCACTTGCATCGCCCTGATCATCAAGTCGGCAATTAGATCCGACGTTCGTGTCGTGATGTCGCCACTGACTGGCGGCGCCGATGTGACTGCCTCCCGTCGCGCACCGTCTGTGGTGCGCAGCTCGTTGCGCAGCTGCTCCGCCGCCTCAGCGTCCAGCATCCTGGTCGTCATGAGCATGAGGTCAAGGAACCTGGCCGGCGGCGTGACGCCGAACGTCTCGGGATCGACCTCGACAGGTTTCCCGAACGGTCCAGACACGTCGGTCTCAATCTCATTGGCAGCGTCGGGGTCAGCGAACAGGAGCGGGAAGTCGTCCTTGAGGTCGGTCGACAGGGGCGCAAAGGTGGACTGATGCGGGAGGTCGGCTGGAGAGCTGCTGATTGGTCGGGAGAGGAAGGAGGATCCTGAGAGACGCAGAGGAGAGGGGAGAACAGGGAAAGCAGAGTCCAGGGAGTTCGTCCAATAGTCCGAGGCCGGGTCACGGTGGCCGGCGTCCGACAGGTCAGTGCGAGGTCGGTAGGTCGTGACACGAGAGCTCGCGAGTCCTGTGAAGCAAACATGCAGTTTATGGGTGCAGGCAGCTGAAAGGAGCACGTTGGGTGCAGTTTAACAGCGTGAGGTGGATGCAAAGCAAAGGGAAGAGCGGAGAATATTACAAGAGAAGATAATCGGTCAGTAGCATGCATGCGTACAATACATGTTTGAGCAGAATGATGCATTGCTGTCAGCATAATTTGATCAAGTTTGTAAGTTTAGTTGACTTAGTCAACTGCAGTTTAGCGCCTTATGTTGACGTGAAATATATGATTATATTACGAGTCATAAGCGATTAAATAATATTATTGCTCAATTTGAACAACTGCACTGATATTTCAATGTGACTCAGGATTGATTCTGAAATCGAAAGAATGCCGGCATTTAGCTTACTCTCAGAGTTTGCAAGCTGCGAATACGCATTGGTTACAGTGCAATTGTTCTAACTGGCAGAAGCAGCTGGCTTGGTTTATGAAGAAATGCATACAACTAAACAGAATACCTACAACAAAAGAACATGAAAACATCAAAATACAATAGAAGAAGAGCATACCAGTGCTACGTCGAAACAGTTTAACATATACACTGTAAGCATTTCATTTATGTATGTAAGTAGTTATTTGCAGAATGTCTTGTCGGCCACAGCCAGCATGCCCTCACTGCTACTCGGCTCTGCGGAACCCTACATCACCAGTGCCAGCTGTCGGAGGGTAAGTGGCGGCAGCAGTCGTAGACAGGCGTTACCGTAGGGCGTACAGGTCGCGTTACTCTCTGCTAAGTGCTAAGCAGTAAGCAGCACTATCGTCGAAGACGTGAGCGGCGTCGTCTAGCTCGTCAGCGTTCTGGTCGTGGCGCTGCGTCAGTCAGTCGAAGCGAAAGCGTCAGCGGCGGCGTCGTGTTAGTCAGAAGATCTGAAATACCTGCTGCAGAATGGCGCGGACGTCGATGTCTTGGAATGGTGCGTCCCGGTATGGCCGGTCGGCAGGTACTGCCAACGGCTGCGGCCGCACCTCCAGCGGTAGTTACACGTGGGCTCCTGTTGCAGGAGCTTCCTCTACCACCGTCACCAACGGGCTGAGTAGTAAGTCGCCCGTGGCTTCCTCCCCCAGCAGCGGTCAACCTTGGGCGGATCTGAGCCACCATATCCGGCTCTCCTCCCACATCGATACATTTTTCATTCTTTTCTGGGCTTCACCTAGCGTCCTTCCTCGTCGATGACGTCGGACGACAACGAGGGGAATTCGCAGAGGCAGGCTTCCGGAGCTGTGGTGTACCAGGTTCGCTATACGAGTTCTTCAGGGGTGTCACCTCTGAAGGGTAACGCTGACCTCTGAGAAGCTGTTGACGGGGATGGTGAGCTCCTCTAAGACCGCAGAAGGCGTGCTTGACCTTGGCAGAACTCCTCGGCAGTGACGTGCTCTCAGACAGACGACTCCGCCGGAGGATACCGTAGGCATGTCACTAGCGCTGCACGCCTGCCTGTTCTCAGGGGTGCAAGTGCTGTGCGTCCGTTCATATTTGTCGTCGCTTCACTCACGGACGAGCGCCCGAGCTGGAACGCTAGAACTGGATGCCGAGTCTTGGAACTGAGCTTAGACGGAGTCTTGGTTCAACTTGATACTGGAAATCCCGGAGCCCTCAATCTCAGGATTCCAGGAGCAGTGATGTCATCCGCAAACGAGCTGACGTCCCCGCCTGATGAGATGTCATCGCCACCAGAAAACGAGCTGACCTCTCCTCCTGATGAGATGTCCTCGCCACCAGAAAACGAGCTGACCTCTCCGCCTGATGAGCCACCCGATGAGATGACCTCACCACCAGAAAACGAGCTAACCTCTCCTCCTGATGAGATGTCCTCGCCACCAGAAAACGAGCTGACCTCTCCTCCTGATGAGATGTCCTCGCCACCAGAAAACGAGCTGACTTCCCCGCCTGATGAGGTGTCCTCACCGTAGGACACACCGATACCATTGCTAGATGGGATCTCTTCATCGCCAGGTGAGCTGATCTCACCACTAGTAGTGACGACCTCAGAATCTGTGACCTCACCGGCGAACGAGGTGATCTCATTGCCCGAAGAAAAGCCCTCAGCGCCGACTGTGCTGACGCCGCCGTCAGCCGAGCCGGACTCGAGGACCGGCAAGAGGATCTCACCGAACGCTGCCGAGCTGTCGCTTCCACTGGTCTGCACGAGACCTCCGGAATCGTCTTGGATCACGCTGAAATGGAGGACCCATCGTCAGAGCATGCCAAGGTGGTACAAACTTGGGGAAAGCGAAGTGCATTCAGGCATTCACAATGCAAGTGGCAATTCACAGCGTGTCTGCAGTGGGTGGTGACGGTGGCATAGGGTCCCGGTCGTGCCAGCTCAGTGTACCCAGTGCTGGCGTGGTGTGGCCAGAGTCCCGTCTGCGTGACAGCATCAGCCGGTGACCTGTGGAAGGCGGTGGTGCATGCAGTGGCAGCACCTAGTCCAGCAAACACGTGCGGTGCGTGCAGCCCAATGCATTCAGCACCAGTCACATCATCACCCAGTCACAACATCACCCAGTCAGTCACATCAGCAGTGCGCCACACCAGCATCAGTCAGTCAGGCGTCCACCTGTCGGGGCGACGCGTCACGGCGCGTCACGGCGCGTCACGGCGCGTCACGGCAGGTCCGGCGGCAGGTGTTGGAAACCACCGCACACGGTGCCGAGGTCCGCTCCGACGGCCGGGAGGTGCTCGATGCCTGCCGCGACCGCCAAGGTAGCCTCAGGCGGGTCTTGGAGCGGGCAGAGAGGGGATGTTGAGTTGGAGGGCTTATGGGAGGAGGTGGGTTGGGCTGGAGGAAGCGCCAGCCGTTGTTGAAGACACCGTGACAGTGTCTATGCTGTTTTCCTCTGATAGTTGGTCGCTCAGTGCACCGAGTTCTTGCAACAAGGTTTCGCTTTCTCCAGTGTCTGCCAGTGCTTTAGCTGTAACTGGCTTTGAATGGTCTCCAGACTTCTTTGCCCTATTTGTGGCATCTGACAGCTCGTCCTCATGCTCATATGTGGGGAACACCACAGATGGCAGTCTGGGTGAACTGTGGCATTGCGCTGGAATAGATCCTGCTATTTGTGTTCGAACTTGCCGCTGCTTCGGTGTCGATTTGCTATCTCGCGCTCTACTTAGTGTCCGCTGTCTAAATCTTCGTCTGGTTGTAGAAGATGATATCAAATTATCTTTTCAAACGGACTTCGGACTTGACTTCTTTTTTATCTTTAAGACCTTGCAAAACTGGATCTGAGTATACTTCTGTGCTCCCTTTGGAACTCTCCTGGGAGTCTTCATTCGACTTCACTGTCCTGGTTGTAGGCCTTGTTCGGGAAAAGCCTTCGTGACGGTCTTCGAGTTAATCTTCCCCGTTTTATTGTACTGGAAAAGATGTTAGATGGATTGGCAGCTGATTGAACCTCTTTATGCACAGGCTTTTCAGTCGCTTTTGATCTAAACCTCAAACGGTGCTGTCTCCGTGAGTTTGCTGCGGTGATTTGGTTTGATGCGTCATTTGGACTGACATCAACCGTAGCGTTTTCACGCGACAACGCGTTTATTTCCTGCCTTGTTGCAAGGGACTTATTACGACTATCACCCGTAGGCTTTTTCCGTCTATTGTATGCACGTTGTCTCAGATTGACAGCATTTGCTCGACTACTGGTGTCCTCAGCATTTGTTATATTCTTAGAAGTTTCCGGCGCCGAAGATTCTGCGTTTTTCTGGCGGCTTCTGAAGCGATTCGTACGTCTTCTGTGAGGCTTTTGCCTTATATCTCTTACATCATCCCTTTCCTGATGACTGTTTTCACCCCTTTCTTTCGTCACACTCGTTGCTGCCTCTGGTAATTCTACCGAAGATACCTGTTTCTCTTTTTTCCTCAGTCTGTTCGTTCGTCTCTGATACCGATCTCTCCCTCTCGACCTAATGCCCGCAGTCCTCTGCTTCCCCAGCTTTGCCTCTGTCTCGTCCTCATCATCCACAGCGTTCACCGCAGGCGGCGGCTCGACGGTAGTGCTCGCCCTGCTCCGCCCTCGCCAGCCTGGCTGTCTGCGGGCGTGTGACCAACTGACCTCGAGTCCCCGTCCTTCTCAAGCGCCGGCCCTTTTTCGGTGGGCCCACGGTCTCAGTCGACCAGGGGGGCGCTGGCTGCTAGAGGAGGTCCCTCCGCGGGCCACAGCCCGAGCAGACTCAGCACGGGTTGGTTGGTGGGTCTTCGCAAGGGGCTTCGCGGTATATTGTTTTCACGCAGGGTAATAAGGTGCTATTTTGATGTGGTGTAGGAGATGGCTGGTGGTGCCGGCTTGGTGTTGGAAAACATCGGTTGATGCGTCGGAGTTGGCGAGGTGACCTGAGTTGATCCGCTGGTCTCGTGTTGCGACGGAGCCGGTGTGGTCAGTACGCCAAACCAGCCTGGTTGTCGCTTCTTGAAAGTGAACCCGGCAGACGGTGTCGTGGTGGTCTCTTCAGTAGCAGGCGTTGTCACAGAGCCAGACGACGAGTGAGCGTCATCTACTGAGTCCTTCCGGCCACTGCTGCTGTCCTGATGCGTCACGGGCCTCGTCGGCGCCGTCGGGGACGATTCGGTGAAGAAGTTGCCCTCCGGAGGCAGGTACGGCAGCACCAGTGACGGGGTCACAATATGAACAGCCAGCGGGTCGGCGGTGGCATCAGGGGACGCCGTTGTCTCCGTCTCCGCGCCTGCCGCCGCTGGAGAGAAGCTGGCGGTGGGATTCGGAGTGGTGGTCGGTCCGGTACCCCCTGCCGCCGTCATGGCAATGGGCTGAGGAGATTGGAAGTCCGTGGTGTTGGTATACCCCGAGGATGATGCCTCTGTCTCTTTCGCAGAGATAGGCCGCGGTAGAAGATACACGAATGGTGACGGTGTGGTTGTCGGCTGCAGAGGTGTGCTGAGCACGTTAGGCAAGGAAGGTGTTGACGACCCTTCCTTCGTTTCTCTGCTAATTTCAGTGGTAGATATATGTGCTGTTGGGCTATCTGTGGTTAAAGCGCTTGTGAAAAATAATTGCAGAGGGCCAACGGTAGCCTCAGGTCTGAAATATGTGGGCAAATCGGAAACATCCTCTTCTGGTGAGCTGGCCTCCGGCGCAGGAGGACTCGCAGAGAAAATGCTGATGACTGGTTCTTCGGTCACTTCATCTGCAAGCGCAGCTACCGTTGAAAGCACGGGTAAATGGTCTGTCACTGGCCCCTCAGTGGTAACCTCCAGACGTTCCAATTTCGTGTCAGGACTTGAAGTAGCGGCATCTCCGAATGTGTTCGTAGTTAGTGGTGACTCGGTGGTGGAGGCTGCTGGAGAGGCCTCGGTAGTAGGCTGACTGGTTCTGCTGGTCGCAGAGTGATCAGTGTCAGATGGGCTTTTCGAGTCCGGCTTGGGCGTGGTAAATGCTTCGTCAGAACTTTCTGCTGAGTCCAAGACTGGCTCAGTGTCTTGAGAAGGAGTGGTGGTTGTCTCCACTGCTGGATCTGGAGGAAGATAGCCATAGGAAATATTTGGAACTTTGAGCTTAGCAGATGGTGTGCTTGAACCAATGTTCAATTTCAATATACTGCTCAATCGCACCCTACTTGTCTTTGCTTTCTTTGTGACTAGCTTTTCTGCTTTTCGGGAAATGTCCCTCACATTTGTGACTAGCTTCTCTTCTGTTCGGGAAGCTTTTTCCGTATACTGGACGACATTTTGTTCTGTTTGCGGACTATTTTCAGTATGTGTGATGAGCTTTTCTGTCATTCGGGAGCTCTCTACCATTGGGGGTACTAACGGGGGCGGCTCAAGGTACTCATACACTCTCATCTCCTCCCTGAGTTGGCGATCCTCGTCCGAACTAGCTGTGAGGGAATGTTCAATCACCGACTCTAGCTTCAGTGGTGCAACAGTGGTCGTTAACGGCTTCAAATACTGATCGACTAAGGCCTGGATTGTCGTCAGCTCTGGCTCAGTCGATGCGCTGTCACTGACTTCAGGTGCGAGGTAGCTCCTGTTGGTATCATCACTTGCAGGCGTTGTAAGTTCTGGCTCAGACTCCGGCTCAGGCAATACCGCTGGCTTGGACGGCTCAGTCTCTGCCTCAGTCAAGTCCTCCGATTCGGCTGGGCTTGACACTGGCTCAGTCGAGATCGCCGACTCGTCTTGGATAGTCCCTGGGTTAGGTGGGAGGTATCCTAGAGGCAACTGGAAGTCTACTACGGGGTTAGAGCTCTGTGACATCGCTATTTCATGTAGCTGGTCATCGTTTACTGCCTTCGACCTGGTACGTTTCCCTGGTTTTAAGTTACCGTTTGTGTTTTCGTCGCTGCCACCCGCTCCAGGCCACACCAGTCTACCAGGTCTTCTGCTAGGCTTTGGCGCAGAGACAGCCGGGCGTTCGACCCTCGGGTTCTTTCCTGCTGGTCTTGCACTATTGGAAGTCTCATCTGGCCTTCCGAGTCTTGTGCTGTCTGGGGTGCTTGACTTGTCTTCCTTACTGTCGGAGTGCTCACCAGGTCTTTCGACCTTAAATTTCTCCCCCGTGCTTGGTCTTGCACGAGTGTTTCCTGATACACCACCGGGCCTTCTATCCCTCAATTTCTCTTTGGTGTCCGCAGAAGTACCACTGACTCCCTGCCCTCTACCGGGCCGGCGGACCCTCACGCGGAACTTCTCCAGGGGGACGGCCGGGCTGAAGTGCAGATGTACCGTCTGTGTTGGCCGTAGGAGAGCCACTTGCCCTGCCGTCAGCCGAACCCTGGTCCGCAACGCAGTCCGCCGCGTGGTGACAGAGGTGGCGTCACCTGTCGAGAGGGCGCTACCGTCGGAGGAGGCGGCGCCGACGGCGCGCAGTGACGCCATGGCCGACAGGTGGCGGGACCTGAGCGCCGCCGCCAGTCTCCGAGACAGGTGCGGCAGAATGGTGGAGCGGAGCCCCTGGAGTCGGGTGGTGAATCGCAGTGCAGAGTCCGAGCCGAGCGGACTCGACAATGACGCAGGCGATCCGGCTCCAGGGAGCTTCAGAATGGCGGCGACGTCCAGCGAGACGGTGGTGGTGCTCCGGCCGTGGGAGGGCGGAGATGACCTCACAGAGTCGGTGGCCCGCGGGTGATGATACGGTGGAGGATACTGGCAGGCGGGGCAGGGGAGGGGTGCGCTGTGGGGAGGCAGAGGGGGACGGGAGGGACACAGAGGCTATCCTTGGCGTCCAGTTTAGGCCAGTCGAGTCGGAAGTCGTAAATCTCGACACTGGTGGAGACAGTAAAGCGTCAGACAGGGTTAGGCAGACGAAACAGGAGACATGCGCTAAGGAGCGACTACTGGAAAATGTTAGTGGGCAAGCAAGTCTGTACCTACTATTTTAAAAGCGATTGGTTTGACTTAATGATTACGAATGGCTGCTTATTCTTATAGGTTACAAAATACAAGCGAATTAGAAACGAAGTTGTTTCGAGTAACAATGGCGTACGCCGTACCGTTAGTAGCTCATGCCCACTAAGCTGTAAGGCGGAAGCTCACTATGCTTTGCATTCTTACATTCAAATAGGCGGTAGGGAAATAAGAAACAGAAATGTCACCACCAGACGAATGACAACACAATCCCCACTTAGTACCCACATCACTATCCCACACTAATCCACAAATATCTACGTATTGTGAATGCCCATGCGTCTCACGTTTTATCGCAATCTTCGTTAGTAAACAGCATGCCCGACTAGCTACCAGTCATGATTCGTCTAACCTAACCCTCATTTCGGGACCGGGAGATCAGCTGGCCACCCACCTGCTCTGCTGCTGTCCCTCCTGGAACTGGCCGGCCGGTGCTGAGTAGTCGTACTGCTCCTCCTCCGTCGTCTGCTGACCGCTGACCTGCTGACCCTGACCGCTGACCTGCTGACCCAGGCCGCTGACCGAGGTCAGAAGCTGACTCTGAGCTCTGATGTCGAAGTCCGCGGCGCTCCCGGTGGGTTGACTCTGGCCACCGATAAAGTTATCGGTGCTTGTGCCCGTCTGTGGACAACCAAAAACCGGAAAGGTTACGAATAGTTATTATGAATATAATACAACCGAAATCGACACTTTGTCGGTCCGTACCAGAACGTGCTTGGCCAATAATATGCAAAATAGGTACATTCATTGCAAACGGTTCACATATCAACTCACACTGCCATCTCACATTCAGAGCGGTGACACAACACAATCACGTAGAAATGGATCCAGTTCCGACTTACTTCACACCATCATGGTACTCCTCTCACATTACCATAGACTTCCTCAAGAATGAGCGACTGTGAAATCCCTAAACGTTTCCAGTATTCCCACAGCCGCAGAAATCGTCGAAATCTCTGGGTGGATAAGCTTAGCGCAAACTTCCGTCGAGCTTCAATTCCGCTCCGCTCACATTCCATTATTCCAACCCTCCCACTTGTCTGCATGACTGACTGTGGCACGCTTCTACCGTCTCTCCATTTCCGCCTAATTACCATCAATGATCGCGGGAACCCTGTGACCACAGGCCCACGACATTCCGTCGTACGTGACGGGGTGTCAGTCAGGCTGGCATTTAGACGGCGAATCTCTCCGCAACAACCGTCAATCTGGCGCGGGAACCGACCGCCCCTCGGCACACAGCGCAGCGCGGCCGCCCGGTAACCACTTCACTCCGTGACCACCGTGAGTTGCCCACGAGGCGACTCTGGGCGGCTCGAGGCGAGGAGGCGTGAGGCGTCTCGAGGCGACATACGGAATGACTCGTAGCTGCTGCGAGGCGAGTCGGTGCGAGGGAAGCGAGTCGCCCCGGCAGCGTTCGGCCCGGATCCTCGCGATTCGAGTCTGTACTCCGCAGCCCGCCGGGGACAGCACTGTGGCGGCGAAAGCCCTGCTGTTCGCGTCGCGATCTCGCTGCCCGCCCACGGCGCCACCAGCGGCGTTCGCGGCGCAGCTGTGCCGGTCCCGGCGCAGCTGGCGGCAATCTGACGCGGCCGTGACGAACCGGTACCGCCAAGTAGCCACAAACCTTACCGACGGAGCTTGTGAATATACCAGACTTCTTCATCGATAACTGCTGTGTATCAGTGTTTCACGATCTATCCAATATACGGCTAAGTGGCAATTCAAGTCAAGCGACTTATGATTGTGCTTATGCTGTTTGCTTAAATTTTTATACGTAGCATAGTGTCGCAGATATCACAGATGAGTATGGCTGCTAAGTTGGCTCCTATAGCTGACTGTGATTGTTTATAAAAAATATAAGTTTATAAAGCACACGATACTTCTTAAAAGCGATGATTAATTTATCGGACATTTTGTACTGTATAAACGCACAAATTAAAATTTATATAAGAAGCAATTCCTTTCCGAATATAAGCCCCGTAAGACAACCGTTACAGTGACGACCAACGGTTGGTAGTGGTTACTATAGCGTGGCTCACTGGCTCGTCAGTTGATTATGGCGTCACAACTCAGCTCGTAATTTTACAATGACGTTCTAACGCTACAGGTGACGACTATGACGTGATAGTGTCACTGGTAACGGTGACGCTGTAACATTACACTCGCACATATCACAGGTAGTTGTCACTGTCATCAATTTCCCATTAGATCCCATGTTTTTCGCTCCGTCGGAGGTCTGGGAAAACTCATTCGAGCAAAACGCCGGAATGAAAACGAAGCACGGAAACAGCTGTAGAAAGGAGTCAGCCATCTTCATTATAAGACCATTAATACCATTGTGACGGGTCTAGAACAGTGGATTTACCATTGATCAAATTTTGTTGCGCAATCGACGGGGGACATCTTATAAGACGTAGGAGACTGAAGATTTTCAGGACATGATATTCTGACAAGATTTGTATTTCAGAACATTTGAGAACAATTGTGCGACGGCGCCGCTTGACTTACTTTCGTTTCTAAAGGACACGCACACAGCATTTTAGACTGAAGATAAAAAAGACACTGAGCAGCATTAGATGACCTATGTTACAGCCCATTATTTGGTATGTTACATATTGGGACAAATCGTTCGTCACCAATTGACAGACCTAACGTAATTACTGAAATGTAAATACATGTTACATAAAGTCGAGACAATAATTATATGTTTACCCGCATCAGTTTGCACACTAGCACAGTACTGACGTCCGAGTGTTGTCATCCTCACGCTTCCTAGCCGGTTAAATTATAGTTCCGGACTCCAGAGAATACACGCCGGCCAAAGGTCACCGCTGCGCCGGCCAGAGGTCACCAAGAGGTCACCACTGGCGGCGGCGACTTGCCCCGCCGATGACGTAACAAAGTGGTGAGATGTCAGCAATCGGCAGACTCGCCAGCGCAGTCGGCGACCGACGTCGCTGTCCCCAGCACAATTGTTGTACGAGACAGGAGATAAGTGGACTTTTTATCGCGTACCTACTCTAGTAGTGACTCCTGTTCGTCGCTACATGGCGCCTAAGGACAGCCGATAGGACAAGGGTATGTCCCAAAGGGTTACAGCTTTTACGAGCAAGATTGGTGCATTGGGGCCAGGGAGCCGGGAACTACCTCTCGTGGGATTTTACTCGTTTTGGGTAGGTGGGGTGGTCTGGGGACGAGCGAGACTGGTGTGGGGGAAGGGGTAAGTGCATTGTGCAACCTTGGATGGGCCCTAGAGGCTCTTTGTTGCACTCTTCTTTTATGTATTTATCTCTTACTTACATGACATGAGATTGGAATAATTTAGAAATGCTGAAATAAATATGCGGAATTATTCATCCCGTTTATTAGTGGAATTAGTTTTAATTCCGTTATTAATCTGCCTGACTTACAACACCAGAGTTAGGTCGTTCAGAGCTTTCGATATGCAATTGACATATCATCGTCTGCGAATGCTCGGAAAACAACGTTACAAAGCTGCTAACATATTTTTTCCGAACGATGGCTGACGGTGACGAAGATATGTAAAATACATATCGAAAGCTGCGAACGAACTAACTCTTGTAGGAGTAAATCCAGATTAATAACGCAATTAGAAATGCTGGCTAGCCCAACACTGAGACAATTCCTCAGGTCTTGAGTACCTATAGTCTCAGCCGAAATTTAAGCTCCACTGTGTTACCTTGAGACATTGTCTCTATGCATCAGTGATTTAAAAACGTGTTAAAATATCCCAACGAACTACCTTTGGACAATGACGTTTAGACTGGTGCATCTGTTAAACTCACTCAAACTGTCGCCGGAGACTGATGCCTGAGTCAAACTCACCTGAACTACAATTTGTGCCTAAGTCCATGCTTAACTCACCTGAACTGTCCCCTGGGAGTCACCCGCGTTCGCTTGAGTGAAAGCTCCGCCGTCAGTACTCCTGGCGAGAAACACAATCAGCGTTAATCATGCGACATTCGCAAAAATCAAAAGAGCGTAACACAGCTAGCTGAGTCCTAAGTCCAGACAATTATTTTTCATTGTGTAACAATTATAAAATGACATCGAATGAACGAGGATTTTGATTGAGCTATAACAAATTTGCATTGTAAACATTTGCAAGCAAAAACTTTTCATAGGGAAATATGGGAAGCACTATACATTGAGACGGTGTAATAAATTGCATACAACATATATTAGATAAACATATTTAATATTACAGATGATCGAAGCGTGAGCGAAAAAGGCCTAATTGGGCCAAGATGCATGATTGTAAATATTTTAATTACTATTTATGAACATGATTCAAAAGCACGAACGTCAAATTATAAAAAAGGTATAATTAAAGTTGTGTAATGTGTGCTAAGTGTTATGTAGCAAAAAGGTCGACTTCGTCTACGTGCAGCAGAATAGCAAACGGTATTTGACTCACTGCGCCTGGGAGCCATCGAAGGAGGTGAAGCCGGTGTCATCCTGTCCCGTGACGACATCTCCGAAGGTCGTCTGCAGGCTGCCGTCCTGACCCAGCTGACCTGACGAGGAGCCGTCCACGAACACCTGGCTCTGCTGTGCCCCGCTGTCCTCCTGGTAAGCGCCGTCCTGGACGAAGCCACCACTCTGCTGGCCGTCGCTGAAGCCGCTGTCAAACGAACCTTGAGTCTGAGACTGTGCGTCGGTGAAACTGTCTCCACCGAATGACGTCTGTATGCTGCCCTCGACTGCTGATTGACTGCCACCGATGGCGTTGCTCTCAAACGAGTCCTGCTGATTGTTCTCAAACGAGCTCTGCTGATTGTTCTCAAAAGAGTCCTGCTGATTGTTGAGCACCACAGTTCCCTGATCAGAAGTGGCTGCGTCCTGAATGACGCCGCTGCTCTGTTGTTGGATCTGCGCCTGCTGCTGAGCTGCCTGGTCGTCATACGATGTCTGGAACTGCGAACCGGTGACGGGCTGGCCAAAGGACGCCTGCTCCACCTCCTGCTGCTGCTGTGAGCCGGTGATGATGTCGCCAAATCCTGTCTGCTGCTGGTCCTGGACGAACTGCTGCACCTCCTGAGCTCCGCTTTCCAGAGATGACTGCTGCTGATCTTGTTGCAGCTGAGAGCCAGTACTGACGTCAGTAAACGCTGTCTGTTGTTGGTTCTGAACAAACTGCTGGACATCTAGAGCTCCACTTTCTAGAGACGTTTCCTGCTCGTACTGCTGCTGATCCTGCTGAAACTGAGCGCCTGTAACGACATCACCAAACGCCGCCTGCTGCTGGTTCTCTACAAACTGCTGAACCTCCTGGGCTCCACTGTCTACAGACGTCTCCTGTTGGTTTCCGTTCTGCGTCTGCGCCTGCAGACGGGTGCCGGTGATGATCTCATCCTCCCTCGGCTTCTGCACGTCCTCCTGCAGCTGATTAGCGGTGAAGACGTCCCCAAACGCCGCCTGCTGCTGCTGCTGAGCGAACTGCTGCACCTGATCCTGTACCACCGCAGGCTGCACGTTCAGTGCGCTGCCCCCGCGGATGTCAATGTCGAGGATCTGGCTGTTGCCCTGATTGGTCTGGCCACCGGTTGTCGTGTCACCCTGATTGCCGGTAGGAGGAAGATAGTCCCGTTCGACGTTGCCGTCACCACCAGTGTTAGAGACGAAACCCTGGTTGTCCAACGCCTGTCCACCGAAGCTACCGAAGCTGCCTCCTGCATTCAAGCCGGACGACTGGTCCACCTGGAACTGGTTTTGTGAGGCGACACTGTTGCCGGCACCGCTCGGGACGAAGCCCAACGAACCCTGACCCTCCGAGACGACGCTGTTGCCCGTGGGCGGTCCGTATCCCTGATAGTCCTGAGTCAGGCCATCGCCGACCGCCTGTGACGCGACCTGCTGCTCCTGGCCGAACGACGCCACCTGAGCGTTCTCCTGGACCGGGAACAGCGGCTGAGAGGCCGGCACCGGTCCCGTCAGGACGCTGTCTCCTGCGGGAGGACCGAACCCGTTGACAGTCTGGGCTGAAGACGCGGTGGATGTCTGCTGAGCCCCACCTACGGAGGATCCCCCGAGCAGGCTGTTACCGGCCGGTGGGCCGTAGCCACGCCGCGGTGGCTGGGAGGACGACGGAGACCGCGCTGAGCCGCTGATGACGCCCACGCCGGCCGGCAGAGGACCGGAGATGACGTCAGCGGAGACTGGCGGTCCGTACTCCTGACCCGGCTGCCGCTGGGGGAGCGAGACTCCGCCAGTCTGAGCGGCGGCACTTAATATCGGGCTGGTGGAGCCGCCCGACTGGGGCGCCGGGTAGTTCTGAGTCACCTGCTGGTTGAAACTTTGCTGAGAAGGGAAGCTGTTGGACTGGGACTGACTGATGATGTCTTGCTGTTGCGGTGCGCCGTAATCTTGGTTCACTTGCTGACCGAATCCCCGTTGTGAGCCGAAGTTCTGCTGCTGCTGAGGTGCATTATAGTTCGTGTTTGCCTGCTGGTTGAAGTTTTGCTGGGAGCTGAGGCTGTTGACCTGGTTTGCTGATAACATCCTGTTGCTGAGGTTGGCACCGTTAGTTCTGGTTTGCCGGCTGGCTGAAACTGGACTTGAGAACCAGGTTTGCTTGCAGTACTGAAAGCTTTGGCACTGTGGGTGCAGAGTACTCCTGATTCCGCCTGCATGACGAAACTAAGCTGCCTGAGCGGGCAAAGCCGCTAGTTAGCTGGCTGATAACTATTCTTGCTGAGGTGCACCGTAGTTCTGGTTTGCCGGCTGGCTGAAACTGGACTGAGAACCAAATGTTTGCTGAGTACTAAAGCTTTGCTGCTGTGGTGCCTGATTCACCTGCTGACCGAAGCTAGGTTGCTGAGCGGCAAAGCCACTTAGTCTGGGGCTGGCTGATAACATCTTGCTGTTGTGGAGCACCGTAGTCTTGGCTTAGCCTGCTGACCGAAACTTTGCTGAGAACCGAAGCTGGGTTGTTGAGGTGCGCTATAGTCTTGGTTGAGCTGCTGACCGAAGCTTTGCTGTGAGCTGAAGCTGTTTGCTTGCGACTGGCTGATGACATCTTGTTGTTGCGGTGCACCGTAGTCCTGGCTAGCTGGCTGACTGAAGCTCTGTTGAGAGCCAAAACTCAGTTGCTGAGGCGCCGCATAATCTTGACTCGTTTGTAGCTGACCCTGCGTCTGCAAGCCACCCGTGACCTGGGTCACTTGTGATTGAGTGATGACATCCTGCTGCTGTGGCGCTCCATAGTCTTGGCTCGCCTGCTGGACGAAGCCGCCCGACGATGTGGCAAAACCCTGGTCCTGCGAAGCTCCATACTGCCCTTGCGAGAAGCCACCAGTGCTGGAGAACTGAGGAAGTGGCTGAGGCGGCAGACTGGTAGGCTGACTGATAATGTCCTGAGGCTGAGGGGAGCTGTACCCTTGCTGAGGCTGGGATGGCTGAGGGGATCCATAGTTCTGCTGGGGCTGAGCTGGTTGAGGGGATCCATAGTTTTGCTGGGGCTGGATTGGCTGAGGGGATCCATAGTTCTGCTGGGGCTGAGCTGGTTGAGGGGATCCATAGTTTGCTTGAGGCTGGACTGGCTGAGGGGAATCCATAGTTCATATTGCTGGGGCTGAGCTGGTGAGGGGATCCTAGTCCTGCTGGGGATTGGGCTGGTGAGGAGATTCATAGTTCTGCTGGGTTGAGCTGGCTGAGGGTCCATAGTTCTTGGCTGGGCTTGGATGGCTGAGGGACCATAGTTCTGTGGGGCTGGCTGGCTGAGGGATCCATTAGTTCTGCTGGGGTTGGGCTGGACTGAGGGGATCCATAGTCTGCTGGGGGCTGCGCTGGCTGGGGGGATCCATTAATAGTTTTGTGGGGTTGGTGCTGGCTGAGGGGATCCATAGTTCTGCTGGGGTTGGGCTGGCTGAGGGGATCCATAGTTCTGCTGGGGTTGGGCTGGCTGAGGGGATCCATAGCTCTGCTGAGGCTGCTCAGGAGCTCCGTAACTCTGCTGAGGTTTTTCAGGAGCTCCGTAACTCTGCTGAGGTTTTTCAGGAGCTCCATAACTCTGCTGAGGTTTTTCAGGAGCACCGTAACTTTGCTGAGGTTGTTCGGGAGCTCCGTAACTCTGCTGAGGTTTTTCAGGAGCTCCGTAACTCTGCTGAGGTTTTTCAGGAGCACCGTAACTCTGCTGAGGTTTTTCAGGAGCACCGTAACTTTGCTGAGGTTGTTCGGGAGCTCCGTAACTCTGCTGAGGTTGTGAGGGAGCACCGTAGCTCTGTTTTGGCTGTCTGCTACCACCTGGTCCTGGAATCGGTACCCATTTCAACGCGTTGCACGCCTTGCATGAGGGGGAAATGTCGATATTGCCTCCTGTTCCTCCACCATATCCTCCCCCGCCACCTGCTCCGCCATTTCCACCTCCTCCTCCGCCTCCGTGTCCACCACCTCCACCACTACTGTATCCACCACCTCCTCCACTGTTTCCACCGCCTCCTCCGCCGTGTCCACCACCTCCTCCGCCGTGGCTTCCTCCGCCTCCTCCACCTCCGTGTCCACCACCTCCTCCGCCGTGGCTTCCTCCGCCGCCTCCTCCACCGTGTCCACCACCTCCTCCACCACTGTATCCACCACCTCCTCCACTGTTTCCACCGCCTCCTCCGCCGTGTCCACCACCTCCTCCGCCGGTGGTTCCTTCCGCCCGCTTCCGCCTAACCGCCTCCGTGTCCACACTCCTCCACCACCTGTATCCCACCGCCCCTCGCCGTTTTCCCCGCCTTCCTCCGCACTAAAGTGTCCACCACCTCTCCGCCGTGGCTTCCTTCACGCCTTCCTTCCCACTCCGTGTCCACCACCTTCCTCCGCCGTGGCTTCCTCCGCCGCCTCCTCCATCGTGTCCCCACCTCCTCCAACCACTGTATCCACCACCTCCTCCACTGTTTCCACCGCCTCCTCCGCCGTGTCCACCACCTCCTCCGCCGTGGCTTCCTCCACCGCCTCCTCCACCGTGTCCACCACCTCCTCCACCACTGTATCCACCACCTCCACCACT
This sequence comes from Semibalanus balanoides, assembly GCA_014673585.1. NCBI lineage: Eukaryota > Metazoa > Arthropoda > Thecostraca > Balanomorpha > Balanidae > Semibalanus > Semibalanus balanoides. The sequence continues at coordinate 27,157 of VOPJ01005860.1, forward strand.
GTATCCACCGCCCCCTCCGCCGTTTCCACCGCCTCCACCACCGTGTCCACCGCCTCCTCCGCTGTGTCCACCGCCTCCACCGCTGTGGCTTCCTCCGCCCTGACCACCTGAAGGAGCACCATAGCTGGTTGACGGTGGAGGTCCATAGCTGGTTGACGGTGGAGGTCCATAGCTGGTTGACGGTGGAGGTCCATAGCTGGTTGAAGGTGGAGGGCCATAACTGGTTGACGGTGGAGGTCCGTAACTAGTCGAAGGCGGGCCATAGCTGCTTGAAGGCTTCCCTCGACCTCCACCATGTCCACGTCCCTTGCCACGTCCTCTTCCTTTGCCACCATGACCTTTACCTTTGCCGCGTCCTCTTCCACCCTGACCCTTCCCACCGTGTCCGCGGCTGCGACCTCCCCGCTTCCGACTGAACAGGCCGAAGAGGCCCCTCTTGTCACGCTGGTGCTCCTCTGCTGCCGTGACGACACACAGGGCCACAGCAGCCAGCAGGAGCGTCTGTGGGAGAGATGGAGAGGGTCAGAACACACGCATGGTTAATGGTTATAGCAGCTTGCAAGGAATGTGTATGGGCTGGACACGAGTGAACGGAGTGAACTAGTGGAACTACATAGTTGACGGAGACGGACAGGTGCAAAGTCTCATTAGTCATTACATCAAATTGCATCAAAACTAGTATATATATATATATATATATATATATATATATACTATATATATATTATATAAATATATATATATATATATAATATATATATATATATTATATAATAATCAACGAGACACACCACACGCACACACCACACACACACACACACACAACACACACACACCAACACACACACATCACACACACACACCACATATATATATATATATATATTATACTATATATATATATATATATATATATATATATATATATATATATATGTGTGTGTGTGTGTGTGTGTGTGTGTGTGTGTGTGTGTGTGTGTCTCTCTTGATTATTAAACATGACAAAATCGGAAACTTGATGTTATTAAATGTGTCAAGTGTCCGTGGCTGTGATCAAATTGTTACTTTTATTTGTTAGTCCTTAAATTGTCGATCGTTTGCCAGGCTTCGTTTTTTATCAAATTTGCACGGGCTCATATAAAAACTAGTCAACCGCTAGCCTGCAAACATCTTACTTCATCCCACTCCGCCGCCGCTGCCACCCTGCCGTTGGCGACTATCGACCTGGTTTCCCGCCTGAGTTAGCCGTCCTCTTCAGCTCCCGGCAAGGCTTATCAGTAATTGGCGGACGAAGTGGTTACAATACTAAACAGCGCCTTCTGCCGCCTGCGGCGTATTGGCTGTGCCGTTCCCTGTGTCACGAAATATGCAGATACCGTCCAAAGAACCACCGCTTAAAGTTGTGAAAGACTGTGTGTCTGCATTACGAGATCTGGCCTATGTCGTAACTCGTAACCAGTACATGGGTGCGATGCGAGATGCCGAGGAATTCGTCAAAAACGACGATGAATATCTAATTTAAGGTCACGCAAGCCCGGTTAGGCTTGGGACTGGGTATACGCAAGTCCATACTGGTTTGACGGGTCTCGGTTCTCCGTCTCGGTTATTATGATGGGTCAAGTGCGTCATGTCTCATGATAGTGGAGGGTCACCTCTGGTGGCGGGATATATTGGGTATTGGTGATTGGTTATTAATGGTGAAGATGATGAACAGTGCAAACCTTTCACCATTACTTGTAGGTAAATATGGTGATGTGATGGGATGTTGTGACACATTGGCATCGCCGGGGTGTTTAGGCAGTCAAAGCGTGTTAAATATGCAAAGGTTAAATATGAATTATTAATATTGTATGACAGGTCTCGCACTTTGTGCTAAAATTAATGAAAAAAGAAATACAAACAGCAAAATAATTAAAAATGAGTCGATAACTAGTCATGGCTGTTGGCAGGACAGGGACATGGTTGTTCGACTCAAATTTCACAATCGGCTCAATTCTAAGGATACTTATACAGTTTGATTCAACTCGAATCCGACACAAGGGGGAGCACGTGAGTCGGCTCATCTCTGCCTCAATGTTCCCTTATTTCAACTCGATCGAGCCACCGGCGTCTAACTCGCCGGCCGCGGCGAGTTACAATATAAGTAACTCTATCTCCACTCCACTACTGATAATGTTCCAGTGTCACCTTTCAGCGGCCCCGTTTGTCGATCCGCCTGCGTCATTCGCATCGCGTGCGCGGCCCCACTCCGATGGTCTTCACTGACCTGACCCCCCGTCCTCACCGTCATTCCGCGGCACTACACTGCGTGACCCGCCCTGTCCCTCCACCGCCAGCCACCGTGTTCACGGTGACCACAGGCCGGCCGGCCTCCCACGCTGTGCCTCCCGACCACGGTGACTAGGGCGGCCTCCGATGACGCTGTGACGTTACGGCTGTGGTCGGATCGCGCAACGCTCACACAACGTCGGGTCGTGACGGATCGACTCGGCCGGCGATCAGAGTTCTCCGAGGAGGGATGATGCGGCGGTAATGATGTGGTGGTGATGTGCGGAGGACTTTCGGTCTCAGTGAGGAGTCCTGAGGCGGCTCTCACCCACGCACAGCGTCAAGAGAAGACGGCACCGATGAAGAGAAGGTACACACGAGGCCTTATAGAGCTCCGTAAGTGAAAAGGTGCTTGGAATTTGGAGGCGTATTCGAATTATAGCTTTCTTAGATTAAACATTCAATCATCCAGGCACTATGCGCACTGGCAGTTCGCTTTTCATGCTGAGTCATAACGGCGCGTCTAGACGAAAATGGTGACCTTTAAAAGCACCCACGATGAACCCACGCTGACCCGAGCGATTTAATCGAGAGCGAAGGACACCTCTTCCCTGACAGAATCTTCTTCGATAGTCGACGGGGTGGGGTATGATTGCGCACATGGTCCTCGAAACCATCTCAGAAGGCACGGACGATGAAAGAACTGATTTACACGGTCATAACCTTCTGTGCGTGCCTGAGTTCCCCCACTCTTATCTCGTCGCCCGGCCGCCCGCCACTGAGCGCCCACCGCCTCATTCGCTGTCCCACGTGCCGCCGCCCCACCGACCCATCCGCCCACGCGCCGCGCGCCACCCCAGACAGCACGGCTGTGAAACCGAGGCATGGGAGTCTCCCAGGGGAGATGTATTTTGCCTCCACGCAGCCGAGACGAGCCTGCCGTGCTCCCCGGCTACGGGCGGTGGTCAACGATAGTGGTGCTGACGGAGGCAGTCTCACTGCCGAGTGTGTGTGTGTGTGTGTGGGTGGGGGGAGGGGGTGTGTGAGAGACTGGGTGCCTTTCGTGTGGTTAGTGAAATTGCCGCGCAAATAGTGATTGATGTGCAGCGTGGGATATTCTTCGAAACAGCATATTAAATCATGCCGGGATCACAAAAGTGGTGGATCTAGGTTTCGAGTTTAGAGGGGCAACAGCCTTAGTTCCAGTTCTTTTTCGTCAGCGAAAAGTTGTTGAAGCGGGCTAGGGCGTCGGGTTGTCAGCGCAGAGAGTCGTTGAGCGGGGAGCCGCAACAAAGCAAAGGGGAGAGCACCGCCGTCAGTAAGAAGCTGTTGAGCGGGGGGTTAACCTTATTCCCTGCGGGGACAGATTCTCCCCCGGTAGTTTTTCGCCTGCCACTTCTAAACCGTTAGGTCTAGCGTCTTGAAATTGTGAAATTAATTTTAGATTGAATTACGTGTGTTGAGTCCAAATTGGGGAAAAGTCGGCTCAGGAGAGGTGGTGCCAGGCTCATGTTTTTGGGAGGGCATTACGAATGCGGTGGTGCAGCGCATACTTCCTTCGTAGTGTGCGGTGCAATAAATGCGTCAGAAGCGATGCCACTGCTATGCTATACACGTCATACATGCATGAATTATACATATTTTGGGGCAGAGGCGCACTCAGGTACATACAATGGGAGGCGATATCCTCTGTCAATAGGGGGGGGAAACATATGTTTTCCTACATATTTTTCGTATGAAGGGAATTTGCAATGTTTTGCCCTAACGTACGAATCCGACGCCTGCGGCTCACACTGAAGCGGTACGGACTATCGCATGCGAATGCAGTGCATGACAAATCCGCATATGAATGTTGATTTCAGCGATGAATCTCAAACATGTTTAAAGCAATAACGGAGCAAACAAGATACTTTGATTATCTCTAAAAAATGTAAGTTTTTCCAGCACCAGTATCTGGAAAATAGCACTGCGGCTCATCCTTTACTACTGAATATGTATTTCAATCGCTTCACAGGTACCATGTTATGCGATAAAATCCGATGCGATGAGTTTCGAGGAATTACATTTTCATCAGCTCCTCATTCACTATACTTTATTTTATATCAAACTAGTGCACGCGTGCAAAGTGCCGTAAGTTCCCGAACGATGAACGATTTATATACGTTCCCCGACGATGAGCAATCGTTGATTAGCCTATAAAACGCTCCTGCTGACGCGGTTGGCGTGTCTTCACTCCGTAACATTGACAGAGCTACAGAGAGCTGTGAACATTTTCAAACTGCATGCGGTTATTACCGCATCGTTACCGCTTGCCGACGCAGTTTGGATGCCGTTCCCTGCGGTAAGCTTTAACTACATCCGTTGTGAAGCTCGTTTAACTCAGAAGCCGCACATGTGATTAACTTATTGTGATAATATTTAGTGTGGCCCCGGCATGACATTGCAGTCTTCAAGCTGGTGATATTTTGTTACCGATGTCCGATGCCAATGCGTATCAATCCCACATATCAATACAGTGTCGATAAAACGCCATATGTGCTGGTGCTTAGAGCGGTAGCATATGTTGTGTTGTGAATATGTTGTGTTGTGAATATGTTGTGTTGTGAATATGTTGTGTTGTGAATATGTTGACACGTTCCCCGGAAGCAAATATTCTTCAGGCAAATTTAGCAAACGCAACGTCCATCACATAGGTACCCTAGCGTGCCATATTTGTTGCACTATTTAGCCAGTAGCAGCTTTATATTGCCAAATTAGGCTATTGTGTCACTTCTCGAGTGTTCTCGGGCCGTTTTGCAAGCACTGCTTTCCGGTTGACTGAGCTGACGCAAGGAAGCACTTCATCCAATATCTGTCTCCCAAATGACGGCCATACCAGATCTGCCACATTGTCGCCTTTACGAAATGACAGATGGCTTCATCAGTGCGAGGTCTTCTCTGAGCAACTATGACGGTGGCACTCCACCTAATGTCTGTCTTAGTAACTGGTAATGGATCAGTGATTTTATCACATTTACGAAACGACAAACGATATGTCATATGTGTCGGTCGACTCTTCTCAGCGCAATCGGAGGCAATGCCTCAAGGTAGCACGACTCCTAGCACATAATCACGAGGCTTTCCCGTTCTCACGCTCTCTCACCAGTCTTGACAAGGCATTCTCGTGCTTTGCATGAAGCGGCGATCCATCGTGCCGGCAGCGAGCTGCAGCTGCATGCAGCTGTGTGTGTCCGTACATACATCAGCAGTTAGCACAGCAGCTGGTGTGTCTCAGCTCTGTCATAGATCGGCCAGCCGGAGACATCTTTCACCATCACCTAGCCGGGGCCGATCGGTACAGAGAGAGCGGGGAAATGAGGATGTACATCACCCTGGTGAAGTATAAATAACAGATCTACTTTCGCTGGGACTGAGCATGAGTGTTTGCCAGGGCAGCGCGGGGAAATTAGGATGAAAGCTGAAACTGAAAAGTCGAATTTCATCTTCATAACAGATCTGCTTACGCTGGGACTGAGCATGAGTGTTTGCCAGGGCAGCGCGAGGAAATGAGGATGTAAGCTGAATCTGAAAAGTCGAACTTCATCTTCAAATGACCAGGAAGAGAGGATAACGTGTTCCTGTGAAGAGTGTTCGAAATAGTCACTATCGAAAAGCGAGGTCAACGGATATTGCAGAGGGTAAGGAGTTCATCAACCGGACAAGTACAATTTCCGTACAATGGAAGAGTTATAACCCGCACCGCTAGCCGTTCAGAATGTGTCACTCCTTCTGCCGATCGAAGTCTCGATCAGAAGAGGGTAATGGGTATACGATGCTCCATTAAATATTGGGCACTACACAACATTTGGTTTATGTCACTGAAACGTCGTTTGAAAATTAGCGAACCTCCTCCATAACACTCCATTCTTCAGGCCCGATGGTAGGCTCTGTATGACTGACTTAATCTCTCGATAATCAAATTTAATTCATATCATCTCGTTAGATTATCAGCTATCGTGTATTGATTCGAAGAGAAACGTTCGCTGTTAAATCGAGCCATTGGTAGGCTCACAATTTGATAATCCTACTCGACGCGAGCAGTAATCGACCAGAGACAACTCTACATACCATGCAAATTCCTACGATTCATTCCTATGTCTTCAACGCTTTCACGAAGTTCCACTTCGGTGATGAGAATCTCTTCGTGCAGGCCGTTGCGAATCCCACGGTCGGCGAGGGCGGCGACCGCAATTGTCCACATACGCCAGAAACCGTCAGGCATCTAGCCAACAAACCAGTACAGAGGTGGCAAACCGGCAGAATACCCAACTGCTATCATCAACGCGATCGCTCTTCCTGTTCCCTTAGATAGAATCAGCACATAGCGATAAGTTTGTTAGCGCCACGTTGGACGGTGGCCCGCGCAAACACAAAGATCTACTCTCTCAGCGCCTGAGCCACTCCGTGGACGAGTCTGGATCTGCCACAGCCGCCACGCAGCACCCCTCCCACTCCCCCACAAAGCCAGCGCTGCTGTAGTGATACGTGCCGCTGTGTAGCGACGCGACACGTGCCGCTGTTGTGACGTCACGTGCCGCTGTCCGGCCACGGTGAAACGGGATGAAAGCAAGAGGCTCAGAGCAGATGGTCATCTCTCGCCGGCACCGCGCGGAGCGCGCGGTGTGACATGTGTGACGTGTGTGTCTCTGTGTGTGTGTGGGCGTGGGGGGCGTGACGTTCAGCGCCGCTCTGGTGCCGGCTGTCGCCGCTGTGATGCCTCTGCTGACATTGTGTGGGACATGGAGGACAGGAGAAATAGAGCGCATACTGCTTATAACAAGATAGTGTGGCGGTAGGACGCAATTCTAAAGTCTGTATTGTTCAATCGCTGGCCTGTTTTGAGGTAAGCGGCCAGTTTTCCTAAAAACTAATACCACTGTGACGAATGGTACCACAATACGCTGTTTTGACACCCATTGTTATTAGTATTAACAAAAAAGAATAACAAATATAATACGCGTAGCAATTTTAAGTGAACTAACACAGTTTACAGTACTGCTACTTTGACCATATTCAGGTCACTGACCTGGTCAACACCGGCAGCATGCATTGGGGGCAGTACTTTTTATGATTTTGTTTATTATATTTAAGTCAGACACTTTGGCCTCAATCATGTTACCGTGTTTCCATCAGGCGCGCGCGGATATTTCTGGGAATGTCGGAAAAGTAGGTGCAGATGCTCGTGAGAAATTCATATAATATACGGCTATGTTAAATAAACACACTCAAAACGTATTTGTATTTTCTAGAGAGTAAACACGCCACAGCCGGGTCACAGGGCTCACATATATTTTTCACCACCCACCGGGTGGTAAGCTCTTTTCATTTACTCTCGTTCAGAGGATGAATACAAAATATCCTCTGGGCGAGAGTAGAGGATAGTATTTTACCACCCGATAGGTGGTGAAAAACGTCTGTGGGCCCGTTACCCGGCTGTGGCGGGTTTTGATGGGGTTCACGCTCTAGGAAATGGTAAAAAATCATTTGAAATGACAAAACGAGATAGGTGATTGCCATTGGCGAATTGGATCGAGTAGATTAAGTGGTGTCCATCATCGCTGATCTTACCTTATGCTTTATGACCATATAAATAAGGAGGCGAAGTCAACGACTACACTGTTATATTTGAGGTTTCACCTATTCTTTCGATCATAATTACAGTTTGGGCTGAGTTATAGCTAATATATGCTATAGTAATACTAGTTGAGCATCAGTGTATGTCGTTGATGATTGCTGGCTTTTAGCGAAAAGCCCAAAAGGAAATATGTAGTCGAGTGTGGGTGCACAATACATATTTTGTTCATTTAACATTCATTTCATAGATCAACCACTTTCAAACTATTTTAAAAACGTTCTTCGGCTTTTGATTTGGAAAATAGTACTAACAAATAATATTGCTAAGTGGTATTTCTTATTTGTCTCGTGTATTTTAATAAATGCCAATGATCTATGCACCTGTGTCTGACACTTGGTATTGGGCAGCATAAATGGAGCTATCTCGCATCCAACTCCGCCGAAAACAGCAAGTCAGCGAGAAGGACCCTTGTGGCCAATCACCGGATGGCTTGCCGTTTTCGCAGTACTGACGCCTTTACAAGGCACGTTTCTTAGCTTTAGAATGACCCGGCATTTTGAGACAGCATACGTCGCACATCGGCTGGTCAGAAGTGAAAATGACTGCGTTACAGATCTGTGCGTTGCCGCGGGGAGAGCTTTATGAGAACTCCGGCTTGTCGTTCATTCCGCGGCGTTCCCAGTGGCCGGCCGTCACTTAGCTTTCTACGGTCCGCTAAACGTACAGCGGACATCATCAGCCACATAACTTTGCCCATGAACACAGATCATTTTCTCCGTCATTCCATAAATGTGTGAACATATACCGCAATTATGCTGTTATGTCAACTATGAGGACTTCAAATTGGACAAGCTCTAAAGATTACTGTTATTAGGAGTTTTCCTGTGGGTGATATACTCTGGGTTGAAAGTAACGTCTTCAAGGCACTGGTGGATCCAGAACGTGGGCTGCAGGCGGTTTGGGAGCTAAATTTCATAAAGTTTTATCAAATTTGGAAAACTCGTTGGATTTGGCTTCCTTGCACCTTGTTGAACGGTTTTAAACAAACGTGCTTTAGTATATAAAAGTTTATGATATTTCCTTCTACATTGGAAAAAATCGACGATTTCAAACGATATGGAGGAGGGGCTAAAGCCCTGCCGCCCCCTCTTGGATCCGCTACTCGCTAGTGCTTCAAGACAAACACCCCACCCGCAGTTGTGGTCTTGCCCAATGCTGCACCAGCCACTAGCCAGTACATTGGCGATGATACTGCACCATGGGGGCAAACATCTGCAGCGCTTGTGTAAGGCGCGGACAGACGGTGCTGTCGCATACTCCCTTCACCCCAGCTGGCTGCGTCTGCAACGATATTTGCAAGACAATGTACCTCGGAGTGTCTAACCACCACTCTGATGACAGTGCAACGACATACTCCGCTCTTAGGCGCTGCTTCGGCATGTCATGTCGTGTCACTATGATTCGCACAATTAATGCTCAAGCCTGTTCGTTTGATAATTATATACATTGCAACATATGTGTATATGTAGCTTTATACCGGGTATATTTGAACACGTCAATAAAGCATCGCCTATACTATTGGAACCTTTAACAACTTGTCCAGCCCGTAGGATGCGGCACCTACAAAGTGATCCCACTCTCGAATGAACGTTCGATCTCTGACCTTTGACCCGATGCGGCGGCGCGGCGGTGGCGGCCGCGACCGACTGAGAGTGAACGCAGTCTCTGGTGCGCCGTTCACCGAGCGTTGGTGACGGGTTAATCGCTGGGTCACGGGTCAAGGCCAGGTCACACCGGCGCGCGCCGACGACGAAAGGCGCTCTGTTACAAAACAGTGCCTCCAGTGGGAGCGGGGCGGAGGGGGGAGGTGAGGTGAGCGGTTCCGGGCCATCAGACGCCCGAGGCCGTCTGTGTGGTGGTCATTATCTCTCTGCCTTCTTGATTGAGATGGGCGCCGACACATCGGCAAGGTTGGGCAGGTATTGCGTTAGAATCTTGCTGAAGAGACTTCAACGAGCGTCCGGGCCTCACGCATTGTTTTTACAAGGGATCCCATCTGTATAGAAACCAACCTTACCTGTTCATCCAACATAATTGTGTTTGTAGTTCTAGGACAAAATCACCTAAATTGGAAGCTTGTGTGATAGGTAAAAGCTAGGCTAGAAACATGGCGTGTTAGCTGTAGTTACCAAAGCTACAAAAGTTATGACAGATGGATTTACTCAGTTACACGTAACACCGCGTGACCATTTACGCCATAACTGTATGACACTCAATTAAACCTGAATGAACAGGGCACGCCAGATGCCAATTGGAGTCACTGCAGAGCTCAGATACGGTTTGCCACGCTCAGCTACCAGGTTCAGAGTGGGTGCAGCCATGCTACGCGCCAATTAGGTATCTCCCGAACCATCTGCGAGAAAGTGACAGCGACCGAAGGTTCGTCCTTGTCATTGTCGGTCCCGGCTCTTGCCATCGCCTGTCACACACCTGCCAACGGGATGCTGCCTTGGAGGGGAGTGTCACTGCACGTGGTCGTGTACAGAGGTCCAGCCTATGAAGTGATAGTGGAACGGAGTGACATGCAATAGCTGGTTTGTAACCTAGACAAGATACTTAGGTAGTATTTACTCCAACTGTTAAGGAAGACCGTTGGGTAGTGAAAGTGTGTATATTGCAGGCTAATAGACATCACTTTGTGCGTAATAATACATTTATTGCTTGTGATCCAGCTCCAAAGGAGTAAGAGCTAAATTGTTCAAATATGGAGGCAAAATACGAGAAAAATAAATATCACGTACTGCAGCGCAATAGCCATGGCGAGCGGTGGCCTACAAAGCCACAACGGAGCAGCATGCAACGCATGTTCTGTACGAAATGTACTCGTGTTTTGTCATGGTCAAGCACGGCGGGAGACTCGGTACCAATTCAACTGTATGTACTTGGTGCTGGACTCTTCGGCCTGACATACGAGTAGGTATATAACTTCTCTTCAGCACGCAATTTCGTAAAGGAAATATAATAACTCTCTTCTAACTACCGGTTACTCTAAAGTGCTGTAAGTAATGCAATTGACATGTGGTGCCAGGCCGGGTGTTACTGCTTGTTAGAACTATTTTTACTATTTAAAGAGGCAATTCTAGTTAAAACGATGCACTTCAATGAATGTTCAGGAAGTCAATTAGAGGTTAAATAACACTAAGTACTGTGCTTCTAGGCCAATTTACACACAGGGAACAGGTTGCAGGATTGTTTAAACACTATATACTTTTGATGTATGGTGAGCTCACCCCAGCTCAAGCCCGGTTCCACAGTTTACACGCCAAAGAGACCAGGGGCCATTCGTCGGAAAATGTCAAGCAAGATTTCAAACCATGCGCCCCACCTACACAACTGACCCGCCTCTGCACGTCTTCAACCAGCACTGATCCAGTGTCACCCACGCGTCACAAAAACACCATAGCACCGCACGCGACCGATCCGCTTACAGCCACCTCCCAGTCCCTCCCCCTCGGACCAAACGAGCAGGACTTTCTGTCTGCCCACGTTTCGAACGGGATTCACTCACGTCCGCAAAACAGGCGGCATTTCGCACGCGCGAGGCCGTTTTGCAACATCGCCGGCAAGCATCGCCACGGCCCGACGCAGTGGCCAGCGAACTCCCCTCCGCCACCGCCCCACCGCCACCCCGCCACCGCCCACCGCCCGCGCCACCGCCGCTGCGGAGCCAGCCGAGCTGGAGACACTGCTGAGCTCGGAGACGCCCTGCCTGAGGCTACCTCTAGCGCGGGTTGAAAAGGAAAGCGGGCTCCAGTGGTTGGGTGTTCGGCTGGAGGTGGCGCGCGGGACTAAGCGTCCCGCTGAGATGTTGAACAGCTGTCCTCGGTCGCAGTCTGGCAGTCAGCGGTGACCAAATGTGACATGGACGGCTGGTGGCTGGTGAGATGGATATGTGGTAGAAATACATCACAGGTATGTGATGTGGAGATGATTTGTCGGCGGTGGTTTGTAGACTAATTTCATTCAGCGCGCTGGTAATGAGTATGATACTTAAGTGGACATTGCACATTTTTTGCAGATGTTACTTTTCATACGAATGCGTTTTCTCTTTTAAATAATCCGGAAATAACTTGTAGACATATGATTTCCGCCCTGTGATCACTGCTATTCACGGACTACAGGTGTGTTTGGTCACCAGCTGAAAATAAGAACTATAACCGAAAGACTTGGATCCCTGCAGTCTAAATCATTGGCAATGCGGCACCATCAGATCTTCCAAGCCAAGCAGGTACCATTAATAATGCTCGCATGTCGAAGCGTGAGAGATTCGAGAGCAGCGTTGGCGGTCTCGGAAGACTGGTGGCGGAACTCATGAGCACCGAGCACGCTTTGAGATCTGCTTCGCGTGGCCAATAAAAATACCTCATTCACCTATAGCATTCAGACCATGGCCTGACAATTGGGGCGGTGAGAATAGCCATTGGCCGTGCGAAGATAGCACGCGGCACCTGCAAGCGAAGGCGATCCCCGATTGCGAATCTTCACTCACTTACACCACACAAAGGACCAGCGACACCACATTGGTGGCGAATAGGTAAATGCTGTGGGTTCAAAGACGGTATCGGTAACCTAACACGCGCTGCACGAGTCACGACCACCGATGACGTCAGAATACCATCCCGGCGCACGAGAGCTAGTTACGGACACGGCGTGAACGCTGTGACGACACTGGTCGACGGTGTCCGATGTCACGGCGTCGGGCACGACTCTGTGTTAACAGAGTCACGGAGC